>BRDA01071985.1:0-12535 GCA_036984385.1 Crenuchus spilurus | reverse complement strand
ATATTGACATTTGCCATCTCCACATCATTGCATTCAGTTTTTATTCACAATTTGTTTAGTGTCCCAACTTTTTTGGAATCCAGTTTGTACTTGAATAGAAGTACAAAAGCAGCTTCTATCAGCATATAATGTGATTTTTGGGGTTCTTTCTCTTTTGTTTAAAAGGAAAAATGCAAAAGTTCCAAAGTGTGGGTCCAGTTATAAAGTACATATGCTACCAAAAACTATCATGACAGAACCATGTTTTTTTTGTTCACTACACTGGTTTGGTACACAGAGATGGTTTGTCAATGTTTCTTTAGTGAAAAAATGGTTCTATATAGAACCATGAACACTTAAAGAACCCAAAGTGTTATCTGCATGGTGAAAAGGTTCTTCAGATTGTTTTGGAATTTGCTGTAAATGGTTCTATATACAGTAACACCAAAAAAAGGTTCCTCTAATATTACAAGCCTGACATCGTAATGACAGCAGAACCTTTTTTGGTGCTAAATAGAAACATTTTCAAAAAGGTTCTGTACACATTTTTAAAAAAGATGACTCCAACGGTTCTTTAGTAATGAAAATGTTTCTATATAGAATCATGAACACTCAAAGAACCCTATGTCTATATTGATGAGGAATATGTTGTAGGTGGTTCTATACAGAACCTTTTAGAAAAGGGTTCTAAATAGCTCCAAAAAGGGTTCTGCTATTGTTACAATGTTACATTTATAATAACAGAGGAACCCTTTTTGGGGTTATATAGAGCCATTTTCAAAAAAGTTCTGTATAGAACCTTCTCATTCCTCATTAATCTGAAGAACCCTTTCACCATGGAAAGAACTCTCTATTTATGCAAATGGTTCTTTCAGTGTTCATGGTTCTATATAGAACAGTTTTCTTTACTATAAGAGCCATTGAAGAACCATCTTTTTTAAAGAATATATGATGCTGGTTCAGTACAGTGGAATGTGGTGAATGCTATTATGATACTACAGTAATGTAAACAGAGTTGTGTTAATACAGCAGTTATACTACATTAACACTGGATACCACGATGTCACTACAGGGAGAGTTTCATAGTAATAACTGTACATACATGTCAGGTTAAGGTGAATACAGGCATTTCCACCCGGACAGTTATATGAGGAAGTAAGTACCATGGTGTGCAAACTGTGCTTTAGACACACAACAGTGTTATGATTAAGACTCACCTGCCAGTCATGAGCTGACTACGGGACGGGCTGCACAGAGGCTGTACATAGTAGTTCTCCAGCTTTACTCCCGTAGCAGCCAGCCAGTCCAGTGTGGGGGTCTTTATTTCGGACCCGTGATAGCCAACATCTCGGAAACCCTGGTCGTCGACCATGACAAAGACGATATGCGGCTGAGAGGTGTGTTTGTCCACTTCGTTGGCGCGACTCGCCGAGTTCTCGTGAAAGTTGTTCGCCCATCTCCCGTCAGCGCCGCCCGCGAGACTGCAGAGACAAGCGCCGGCCAGAACTCCGAGGACAAACATGGTCGCCCTGGAGCTCGCGTCGAGCCGCTCAAAGCATCAGGCCGTGGCGCAGGACAGAGGCTCGGAGCTCAGACGCTGCTGATGTGAGCGAGGGAGCGCGGAGAGTCTCGCGCTGTGCGCGGCTGCCATGGCTGAGTGCAGCGCGAGCTCTGTCAGCTGGAGGAGGCGCGCGCGAGCGGGCGGAGCAGAAGCGCTTGGGAATCAGGTTCACCTCGTGTCCTTTACCGTCAGCACAGAAAAAAACAAGACCCTGAGCGACGTTTAACGTGACAGCTGCAACAATCACCTCGGGAAGCACAGAAAGTGTCTGTTTACCTCTGAGCCATCTCATAAGACTTGTTCCCGCTGACAGCTTAACGCTAGTCTAATACAGCTCGTAGGGATGGGCCAATAGATCCTTCTGATACTGATATTTCTGTTCAAAAGTCTGTCCTCCATCGATTTCTCAGCCTCCGTCGTTCTCTGTTTCTTTTTTTATGTTTTCAGACATTAAAAACTATTCATAAAACAGAAGGTTCTTCAAGGGTTCTTTAGTAAAGAAAATGGTTCTATATAGAACCATGAACACTCAAATAACCCAATGGGTTCTTTGCATGATTAACGGCTTCGTCAGGTTGATGAGGAATGTGCCACATATGGTTCTCTACAGAACCTTTTTGAAAATGGTTCTATATTGAACCAAAATGGGTTCCTCTATTACAAACTTGACATCGTAGCTTCAGCAGAACCCTTTTGGGGACTACATAGAACCATTTTCAAAAAGGTTCTGCATAGAACCAACTATAACACTTTTATCGTCAACCTGAAGAACCCTGTCTCCATGGAAAGAAACCTTTATGTACAAAAATGGTTTCTTGAGTGTTTGGGGTTCTATACACTCTAAAAAATTCTTCAGGGGCTAGAGTGGCTCAGCAGGCTAAGGCGCTGACTCTTTGACCAGAGGATTGCAAGTTTGAATCTTGGTCATGCTTTTGCCATCAGCAGCCAGAGCCCAAAAGAGAAAAATTGGCAGTGCTCTCTCTGGGTGGATAGATGGCGCTCTCAGTCTCTCTATCACTCACACGTTGCAATGTCCGCTGGCTTGAGTGTCTACTGATTGGTCCATTCGAAACTAGAGACCCTGTACTTTCCTCTGAGTGCGTTGGTTCCCCAGTGACGGTGTATGAAGCGGTAGTTCAAAAAGAGGGAGTGGCTGTATCGGACGCAAGAGAGGAGGCATGTGCATGTCTTCACCCTCCTAGAATCAGAGACAGTGCAAAGTGATGGGGAGAGCCAGTAATGGGTTGGGTTAAAGTAGCAACTACCACATTGGGAAAGGGAGAAAATTGGCAAAAATGACAACAAAAAAAAGGTTATTCAAGGGTTTTTTAGTAAAGAAAATTGTTCTATATAGACACATGAACACTCAAATAACTCTTCTAGTCCCAAAAGGGTTCTGCTGTAGTTTTGATGTCAAGCTTGTAATAATAGAGGAACCCTTTTCAGTGCTATGTAGAACCATTTTCAAAAAGGTTCTGTATAAAACCATCTTCATCACATTCCAATCTAAAGAATGCTTTCATCATGCAAAGAACTCTTTGGGTTCTTGGAGTGGTCATGGTTCTACAGTATATAGAAACATTTACTTTATTAACAAACTCTTGAAGAACCACCTTTTTTAAGAGTGTAGAACAACCCTGATCACAACCTCGTTTTTAAACACCAGCTCTCTCTCTTTTCATTGTATTGACATGGTTTTGATGCTGAATTCTGCCACAGTGCTTCAGTAATGTTTTGTTACCAGCTTTTTTGCTGACTATAATTACAGTCATACATTTCCACATTTTGTCTCTCATTGTGAAAATCAAATATCAGGACATTAGTATGGGAATTAGTACTGAATCAAATGGAAAACTATGTATCACCCATCTTTATCTTGAATTGTCATTAAAGACTGTTGAATATTTCCTCAGTGCACACACCCTCTGCCTCCAGTCTTCATATGTCAAAAATAACAGCTCAGACGTGTCATTTCTCCTTTTTGTGCTATATTTTAGTTTTTATTCTACATCATACACTTTCTCTTCAGCCTACAAGAAAGACAACCACATTTGTGTTTTGGCAAATCTAGCTTTCCAACACTGTCAGCTGATAGTCAGTCATGCTAAAACCCCTCCCTGTAGGCCTATCAGACTAAACTTAAACACAGACATACTTATATCAAAAACAACAAGTCAAACATGTCATTTTGTCTGTGCTGTTTTGCAATTTCTATTCTAAACTGTCCACCTGCTCTTTATTCTGCCTACTTCTCTGCCATATTTGGATAGAGGTAATTGTCAGCTTTTTTAGCTGCCCTCCCAAAATTTCTCCCTGCATCTGGCAGAGCTTCCATCACCCATCAGTGTAGATTCTGTCCATTCATTTTTTAAGTCCATTCATTATGTTTGTGTGAATATATGCACCAAAAAATGTACATGAAAAAATTTCAATTTTACATCAACATTACTACCTGTTTTCCACATTTACATCTGTACCATATTTACATTACTTCAACTTTTAGAATTAAAGCACTGCTTTACGCTACTGTGCCTTTAAGAATGATCTGCTGTTTTGATTGACTAGTCTGTGTTGCATCACATTCCAAGGAAATCTGGACTTGAAAACAACTAATAGGATCTAACTGGTTAATTTTCCTATGCTGCACCATCCACACCCCTTCTTTTCATTGGTTAGGGTGTGGGTGTCCACATTCTTTAGTTTGATTGGGCCGAGCTGACCTCTAAATATGTTGCTATTAAATAAACAAATAACAAATGGAGAGTTTAGAGAAGTGAAAAGTGAAAAGCAATAGCATACTGTAATTAAGTCAACTTCCCTTATTGCAACAATAACATACAAATACATACTAACACAGCTATAATGTCTTAGGCTATGTTTTTAGCTAATGATGTTATTATGAAGAGAATTATTTGGTGAAATTATTCATATCCTAGAATTGACTAACAATTGTTCCTTCTTGATGTTTTCCAGGATTCTTTCAGGGCATTTTGATGTGCATTTGTATACATATGTTGTGAAGAAAACAAAATACTATGCAATTATCAGTTTAACATAACATTGTCAGCTTTCATGCTCTACTTTGTTTCTAATTCTGTCATCCAGTTGTTACAAATGAGTGAAAAACAGCCTTCTGATGACTTTAATAGCTTTCAGATGGAATAAAATTCAGAAATCTGGCTAATACTAGCTTTGTCTACTTTAGGTATAGGGTAATTGGTCATATTAATTGCTATTTTTCTGAGTGGCTCATATATTAGCTTATAGCCCTCCTTTAGTTAACATTGAGCTTGAGTCAGCAGTAGCGAGAAAGCCCTCATTCATTCTGCTTTATCTTATTCACTCTGTTTATTTATTCTTGAGGGACTCAACAGCTGGGCTCCTTCAAACTTTCAGTGTTTATGCAAGATTATGGATGATTTTTGCTTTGTAACAAACATGCTAAGATTACTCTCAAATGATAAATTGTGGTGCTACACAATTCACATTTACTTTATTTATCAAGACTTCATCTAATAGGACTGGCAATTGAATTTAATTGAGTACTTGGCAATTGTGGTGATTGTTTGCAGTGCACTGAGATATCTGCTTACTTTCACTGTTCTCAAAGTAACTCAGAGGAAAGACAGGCCTGACATTTTCCAACTCAGGCAACGGAAATTCACTTAAATCAGGATTAATGTGTAATAAGGTGCTGCAGAATTGTATACTCATATCAGGCTATAGGTGCTAAGTAACTGAAACCCTTTACATTAAGCACAGACTTACTTAACCATAACCATAACAGGGCCAGATTTCTCATTTCCTGTCCCAAGTGGCAAAGATGACAATCAGTTAATTACTTATTCATTAACACAAGGAATGTTGTGTTGTTAAAAAAAAAAAAAAAAAAAAGAAAAGAAAAGAAAAAAATAATCATAATTTATTAATAATAATAATAATAATAATAATAATAATAATAATAATAATAATAATAAATTTGTATTCATAACATACAAAGCTTTATGGTGACACTGATATCATCTGTGTAGAAGCCACCAGAAATTTTACATAATACCAGATTTCTGTTCAAAAAAATTTTTTTTGTTCTTTATCCATCTTTCAGATACCAGTGTCCTGTTTATGTTTTTTTCCTTATCTACGCTAAAACAATGAAATCTTTTAAAGCCTCATCCATCTCTCTCCTCTGCCCCATCTACAACATGATGAGGTAATTCATCTTCAGTGCCAAATTGTTTTCCTTTGATGGACTGTTAAGCTTCTCAAAGGAAAACGTCATATATTCAAATCATGACATATTTCAGTCATTCTTTGGAATATTCTCAACATATTGCAAGATGCAATGTTTTCATATGAGTCTCGGCCTTGTTGTCTGTTTGTTTTGTTTGTAATCTGCACTTGAAGTGAATGAGAGAATGACAGAGGACACTTAAGGCGTGCTCCTTCTGTTAACTGACTCAGACACTAACCTACTGCCTGCCAGATGGCCTCTCTTCACATTCCTGCAAGGCGCTCCTGCTGCTCTAAAACGCTCCAGGCAGAAGATCCCTCCTTTACACTGACCTCAGATAAGCTTCCCGTGATCCATCCTGACCTGGAGGAAAAAGCAAAGAGCAAAAGCAAGCAACTGACCCGACACTGTACACTCCAGTGTGGTGACTCACTTCACAAGCCTTATCAGCTTAATCCTTCTCTATTACCGAGACAGCAGGGGAACAGTTAGCATGAAGGCCACTTACAGGCTGTATTGCATCAGAAATGAAGTCTGCTTGTGTAAATCACTTCCAGTTCAATTTAGTATTGATTTATATGACTGTGTGTAATCCTCAGCTTTAAAGGCTTTTAAAGTATTACAGTATAAATTGCAGCATTAATGTAAGTGGCTGTGTGTAGTGTACTTTTTTACTCATCCATCAGGGTAGCTGATTTGGTGCAGCACATATGTAGATTAAACTTTGTATGAAATATTGCCTTTTCACATGTTCTACTGCTGTCAATCAATTAAACATTTAACCCCTTAAATAGCTTTGTCCCACTAGATACATACAAAAGAGAGGAGCCACAATAAAGCATCTACAGGAGCTGTTCATGTCTGCCTATTTGAACTTCAAACCAATTTTGTGTCATATCATCAGATTTTTGATTGCAATCCTTTACAGATGTTTCACAAATCTGAGCTGTAAGATGGCTACATAAAGTCATAGTGTCAAAGTGTTTCTCATAGCTTTAGAATGAGATGCAGCCTAGACTCCCAGTGGATGCCATTATTGTTCCTGTGTGATGAGCTGAATTCTGGCTGTATGTAATGAATGTGCATACAGCCAGACAACAAAGCTGAACATTCATAGATTTTTACTTTGTTAGAGTCATAATGTCATTTTAAGCAAGAAAACACATGACTAGGAATATTAGTCCCACATCACTGGTGTTTTATTGCTCCTCTGTAATAAGCTCTTACTGATCTGAAATGCACTCTGAATGAGCTTGTACAGGAAGCTCAAAAAGATGAAAATGCATTTAAAAAAGATTGGTGTTAAAGAAATTTTACATTAACATGCCATGCTAATGCAAACTAAGGCCACACTTACTAATAGGAGTATTTGGGCGTGACTCCTAATGCATACATCTGTAACATGACAGAAACTGATGCTGGCTGGCTGAGAGAGAGGAAGGCCCACACATGTTCAGATAAAGTGATGATTTAATAAAAGTGAAACAAAGCGCAAATTAATACACAGCGTCAGATCCACACAGAACATAACAATGAGTCAAAACTGAGAGACAGAAGGGTATATAAAGGGAACCTAATTACATGACTAAGGACACAAGGGCTGAACAGGTGTAAATGCTGATGAGATGGGTGTGGCAGGCCAAGACATGGGTGGGACATAAAGACACAGACATGTAGAAAGAGTAACAAGACATGAAGCATGACAGAAACTCTAGTACACTGTGGATAAGAACATCTGCCAAATGTCATCACTGTACAAATTTACAGCCCTGTTATTATCAAGCCAATAAAAGTAAACACCAGCATTGTTAACATAAATGCAGGTGTTGTCAATGGGCAGTAATGGACTGCAAGGGGAGTCAGTGTGGCCATACATCCCTGTCAATGTCGATGGGGACAAAAAGTGACATTTCACTCAAACTTTTTCTTCCATTTTTTGTTGAAATTTCTTTAAAAATTAACAAATTAAAAACCTTTTTAAACAACAGCTTTATAGTAACTTTTGCATGCTGTATTGTAATCTAAGTGTGGCTATGATATTATAGTGCAACAGGCTGTATGTCCAACATGCCTGGGCAAGATGGTCTCTCTCCTCAGATGTTTAAAGAAAAGGTTTTGTTTGCGTACGCTTATCTAAAGTCACTGCTACTTGATAGACTCTTCACATCAGGCCTTTTTAAGGTAGTGGAGCAGTAGAATGTTGTTACACCTTCCAGACAAGAGGAAACTGATTCCTAAACTGTGTGTGTGTGTGTGTGTGTGTGTGTGTGTGTGTGTGTGTGTGTGGTAGTGTATTTTTCTAAAAGTACACTACCAGTGAGATCATATTTTGGTCTAGACTATATCAGCTCAGCATTAATAGGCCTAAAGTGAAATGCAGGTAACATGCACTAGTTGGATATTAAATGTCAGTAATAGAAGAACGTGACATTTTGTTCTAGCATTAAATATTGCCTTCATGGTGGTATGATCTTAGATAAGATCTTGCTCTTAATCTTCTTTCAAACACATGATATTGACTAAGAGGCAAGCTGGAGCAAAGCAGGGGATATCTTAAACAACGCTGTGTGAGACACCACATTCTTGACATTTTCTCCATGCATAGAAAATAGGAACAAGGGAATATGGAGGTACATTTTAGTGCTTTAAGCACATTCCTGTTTCTTGTTAGTCATATTTCATCCATGTAGCTGCAAACTTTGTGGTACTTTGACCATTTTGTACTAGTCAATTGTACCTGATGGTATCCATTGTGGGAACATTTAGCAATGAATAGAACAATAAATGAAAACAAAACAATAAATACAATAAAAATTAAAAAAACACCAAATAACTTTTTTACCATAAAGTTACTATATTGAAAGTTTTGCTTTAGTGTATCTTAGGGAGAGCTTCATTAACATTAATTATAATGTGTTTCATTGTGCTTGATAATAGTTTTGTAGGGGCTCTGCTGGTCATGTCATGGATCTGTCATTTAATTTCACATGCATTAGCTCTCCAAGTAATGCAGAATGAAATCTGAGCTCATGAATACTGCATTGCTTGTAGCATGTAGCAACTTTGAAGAGTTTTTTTATCTTCCAGCTGTGAATTTCTTCTCTGAAATGGGAGGAAATAAGAACTTAAAGTCCTTGAAGTCTTATCTCTTTATACTGAGGAGCTTTGAATAACATGACTGCATTATCTCTTACATCCATACTACAACACACATACTTTGCCTGACTGTCAGTTTAATGTGTTCACTGACAAAATCTTCTCCCACAACCATCTCAAGTGACATGATCCATCATCATTTGACAGATATTACAGCATAACCATATGAAAACTCAATGCTGAGAAATGGTTACATCTGCTCCTACTACAAATTGATAAATCACCTTTATCCCCTGAGGACTACTTTCTGTGCAGCAATGCAAGATCAATTAGGGCTTGTTTCATTTTTTTCCCCCGCTGGTGGTATGGCTCAGCCACGTGCACAGCTGGTGCACTGCGCCTGCTTAATGTGTTATCCAGTTGGCTCGAATGACTTGAAACAACAACGGTGTGTTTTTGCTGCTTGCCCCCTGAATTAACTGAGCCCCCGGTGTAAGCATGCATCTCCAAAGGCCAAAAGTGCTGCACAGTTATGTAGGCAGTTTTAGAAAATGTGTATGTCATTTTCAGTATTCTTGTACAGGAAATATGACTGGGTGGAGAATGACCAGAATGACCCAAATCAAATGTAATCTGAAGCGACAGAGCTGGATGTGAGCCCAGGATTCTCACTGGACTAGCCATTAGCTTCTGTTTCTCGCTCCAGATGTGTAATTGTCTGGACAAGATGAGAGATGGACTTTTATCTAGTTAACTGCCAGTTTTATCAAAATGAAACAAAGGAGACTGTAGAAAGCAGTGTGCTGACAACATAGATTTTGCCTCACTGTGTATACGGTGTCATAACTGCATTGGGATCTCTGGGACTAAGCAGTTTTTCTTTATGGCAAAAATGAATAGCCTTCACTGGAAAAGCTCAGATGTCACACCCTGTGCAAAAATTTTTCAAACTTGATACATTTTGTCCTGTAGAAGTTTCCTCCAAAAGTCAATAGATCCACTGAATCATAAGGTTGTTCTGCAGTTTGAACTATTTCCATTTACATTTGAGGCTTTTAGCAGATGCTCTTATCTAGAGCAACTTAGAAAAGTACTTTGCTGTTTATGCAGGAATGATCTTTAGTGAGTTAGCACAGAATAAAGTCCAGAAGACACTTCAAGCTTAGATGCTGCCAAACACAAAGGTCAATATGGATGCCTAGATACACAATACTCAATGTCAAATCAGTAAAGACATGAGTACAATCATAAGCCTTTAATGAGTACAGGAAAAGTACTGAGGTATGTTTGGTGGTTAGCACGCTTGCCTCTCAGAACTGAGGTCTTGGGTTTGAGTCCACATCTGGGTGGAGTTTCCATGTTCTACCCGTGTCTGCGTGGGTTTCCTCTAAGGCAGGGGTAGGCAACTCCAGTCCTGGAGTGCCGGTGTCCAGCACAGTTTGGTCATGTCACTGTTCTGACACTACAATTAAACATGCTAATTACCCGTGGAGTTGAATCAGGTGTGTGCACCAAACTGTGCAGGAAACCGGCACTCCAGGACTGGAGTTGCCTACCCCTGCTCTAAGGTCTCCTGTTTCCTCCCTCAGTCCAAAAACATGGAGGTCAAATGACCTGAGTACTCTAAATTGTCTATGTGCCCTCTCCTGGGCTTAGCTGAGATAATGTAATGCCCTCCCCTCTGCCCAGTGAATGGGTAGAGGACTCTGATCTGCTGATCATTATTAAGCGGAAGATAATGAATGGATGGAAGTACTGATCTTAGTACTCAAAAATGATGGGTCTTTAGTTGTTATTTAGACAGCCAGGGGAAATATGAATAATGCTACATACATACAACAACTAAGAAAACAGTCCTTTGTGCTAAAAGGATGTCAATCTTCTCAACCTATAGGCTACTATTGCCAAAGCAACTAAACTACCACACTGTGCAAAGCTTGTTGTTTTGTATGAGGTATCTTGGTGAGGTTTCCTTAATAACCTCAAGATATCAGCATGACCATGATGTCAACTAGAGAGTTCTTACAGTTCATGAGAGGACTTGAACTTGGAAGACCTGCAACTGAGTCTGTAGGACAAGAATGAGGCTCAGTTTAACACAGTGCTAAAGTAGAGCTTTGTTGCTATTTCTTATGAAACTTCTTCGTTTTTATTCATTATTATATTTTCCTCACCACTGTGAAGACCTAGTGTAGTCATAAAACTATGTCTGTGAAATTAACCCTCATATTATGTTCATATTTAATGTGTTCATTTATTTTTGGGGTCAATTTGACCTCCAGAAAAACCTCCAGAAAATGACTATAATCTCAGTCTCATCTGTCTCAAAAAGTCTTCGCTGACTCAGACACATTCTCCTCTGTCTCAGACATATTCTCCCCTGTCTCAGACGCATTCTCCTCTGTCTCAGACACAGTCTCCTCTGTCTCACACACTTTCTACTCTGTCTCACACAGTCTCCCCTGTCTCAGACACATTCTCCTCTGCCTCAGACACATCTTCCTCTGTCTCAGACAGTTTCCTCTGTTTCAGACACATTCTCCTCTGTCTCAGAGTCATTCTCCCCTGTCTCAGACACATTCTCCTCTGTCTCAGACACAGTCTCCCCTGTCTCAGACAGTGTCTCCTGTCTCAGACACATCCGCTCCTGTCTCAGACACAGTCTCCCCTGTCTCAGACACAGTCTTCCCTGTCTCAGACACAGTGTCCCCTGTCTCAGACACAGTCTCCCCTGTCTCAGACAGTGTCTCCTGTCTCAGACACATCCGCTCCTGTCTCAGACACAGTGTCCCCTGTCTCAGACACATCTTCCTCTGTCTAAGACAGTTTCCTCTGTTTCAGAAACATTCTCCTCTGTCTCAGACACAGTCCTCTCTGTCTCAGACACATTCTCCTCTGTCTCAGACAGACACATCCTCCCCTGTCTCAGACACAGTGTCCCCTGTCTCAGACACATCATCCTCTGTCTCAGACACATTCTGCTCTGTCTCAGACACAGTCTCCCTTGTCTCAGACACATTGTCCTCTGTCTCAGACACATTCTGCCCTGTCTCAGACACATTCTGCTCTGTCTCAGACACATTCTCCTCTGTCTCAGACAGACACATCCCCCCCTGTCTCAGACACAGTGTCCCCTGTCTCAGACACATTCTGCCCTGTCTCAGACACATTCTCCTCTATCTCAGACACATTCTGCTCTGTCTCAGACACAGTCTCCCTTGTCTCAGACACATTGTCCTCTGTCTCAGACACATTCTCCTCTGTCTCAGACACTTTCTACTCTCTAAAATGTGGATATTTTATGTTATACAGCTAAAACAGCCTGTTGTCAAATTGACTCCAAAGAACACTGATGTATACAAAAACACTGATGTATACAAAAACACTGATGTATACATAAAAAATATATCATCATGTTAATTTTATGTTTACTCAATTATCAGCATGAAATTAAAAACAGTCATTAAATATGAAGCAAAAAAAGTCATGTCATACCTGTATTTAAAGACGTTAAACATTGGATTAAGTCAAACTGACCCAAAACATAATAGGAGGGTTAAGTGACAAAATAGGTCTCATATTGATTCGATAAGGGTTGCAACAATTTATTTGTCAATATAAGATGATGCTGTCCTATAAGGGATGGGTGGTGTTTGCAGTTTTCTTTA
>BRDA01071974.1:0-14418 GCA_036984385.1 Crenuchus spilurus | reverse complement strand
CACACACACACACACACACACACACACACACACACACACACACACGGTAGCCCAGTGTGCTGAGGATGTTCAGTCAGAAAGGTGATGGTGTGTGTGATGTATGGAACTTTGTCCCATCATTAGTGCTGTGTGTGTCTGAGAGAGAGAGAGAGAAACAGTGGAAGAGAATAAAGGGAGAAGGGTGAGAAATTGTTGAGAAACTGGAGGAGAGAGAAACTGGTAGTAATGAGGAGAGAGAAATATAAAACAGAGAGGAAGAGGAGGGAAAAGATGGAGAGAGGGAGTGAAGGAGAAAGAGAAAATGGGGGAAAGAGATGGAGAGAGAAATTAGAGTAAATTGGATTTTGTTTTTATGAGTCTTGTCACACACAAGGTATTAGTCTTCACAGCACTACTTATTAAAGCGATAGTTCAGCCAAAAATCTAATTTACAATCCCACCCCACTCTCCACCCTCCAACTGCAGATGTAGTCAGTCAGCCCAGACGTGTTTGGTGTGTGAAGTTTAGATACTCTACAGACAAAATCTGAGGCTTCACAATGTCTCCATTTACAAAGAAACATGCTATTATTAGGCTAACCTGACATCAAATCAGTTATATTTACCTCTACACTGCCACTAGGGGCACTATTGTCTATCTTAGCTCCACCGAGCATATAGGTGCACCCTGTAGTTCTACAATTATGTACTGTTGTCCATCTGTTTCTCTGTATACTTTCCCTCTTGTTCAATGATGGCACTTCTTACACAAAGCAGGCAGCTGAAGTAGTTTGACTAAAATGTTCAATATAGAGAGGGAGTGGATTCTTATTAACCTTATAGGAGTATAGGAACCAAGTATTCACTTCTCTGGTATTTTCTTTGGTATTCTTTTATTATCCGATACTTTCTTTTATTCTTGGTTACTCTTCCCTTCTGCGATATTCTGTTTTGTGTTATTCTGTTCTGTGGTATTCTAGAAAAATAAAAATACTAAATCAGTGAATTACTTCCTCATCTAATGAGCAAAAGTGACCACAGCTTTGATCAAATTTTACTTTGGAAGAATGAAAAAGTAACACAATCAAATTTTGTGACTTTTAATAAAAAAAAAAAAAAAAACTGAACATGACCATTTCAAATTTATTTAATACTGGATCACAAAAAAACAGGTCTAATATGTGTGTCTCATTTGTTTGTTTTTTGACGTTTTAGGTCAAATTTATTCCAAAATATAGAACATTCTAAAGGTTTCACAAACGTTTAAGCAGCACTGTATTTAAGATTGATGCATCAGTGCATTTTTACACCCTAACTATTCCCTGACATCATTACAGAGAGCTTTTCTCCACTCTCTTCAGTACTACAGTGAGTGTGAGCCGTGTTATTTCTGACGATGTGAGCTTGTTATCCTTTAGAGGAAGAGGACAGAGTTACCCAAGAAGAACAGGATCAGGGAGGAGAGAAAAGAGAAAAAAGATTTCTAATGACACTGTCTTGAAAGATCAAAGACTTCTCCTCCCTGTATTCCTCCTCTTGTTGTCAGTCCTCTTTCTAAATCACCACATTTCTGTTTGTGCTTTCATCTCTTCCTCCTCACACAGCAGCTCTGTGTCAGCCAATCAGAGTGCAGGACCTCATGCCAGAGTTTCTCTTCTCCTCTCTTGTCTTCTGTAGTATTCTCTTCTTTTCTCCACTGTTGTATAATCTCTACTGTTGTATTCTCTTGTGTTCTATGGTATTCTTCTTCTTTTCTTTCTCTTCTCTTTTCTTGTATTCTGTTTTATTCTGTTGTTTTTCTTCTTCTTCTTTTTTATCTTCTTCTCTTCCCTTCTCAGCTCTCTAGTGTTTGCTTCTTTTCGAGTCTCTTATTTTGTCATTATTTCCCACTTTTTGCCTCTCATCTTCTCTATTTGCAACTCTGTTTTTGTCATGCCACCGTTTTTCTCCTCTCCTTCATTTCTTCTCTTCATCTTTGCTTTCTAGGTTCTGTTCTACTTTCCTCATCTTGCCTCTCTCTTCTCTTCTCCTTTTCTCCTTTTTCTCCTCTCTGGGCTTTCATTCAGGTTGTGGGAGGATGCTGTGATCTTGCTGTTGGCTCCCGGTGTGCTCAGCGTCTCTCCTCCATCTCGGATGTTTCCCCACTTGACCTGCTCTTCTCTCCATTAAAACTCACACTGGGCTTTACAGCCTCTGCCTGGATCATCTTTACCTTTTTCAGCCATCAGACGAGCTCTCAAAGCCCAGCCACAAAAATCCAGTTAACTGCTTTATGAATGTATCGCCGTGCTTTTAAAACCATCCGTTCTGGGCTCCCGTTTGCAAGAGGAGAGCATTAGATTGCTCTTCTCGTTGCAATAAGAGATAAGTCATCAATTATTCATCGATAACTACGTTCATTTATTCTCGTTCTGCTCAGGCTGTCTTGAACAGAGCCGAAGGACTTAGATGGTATCGCCAAGCAGCTATTTTTAAAGCCCTGTGTTATTGATGGCTTTGTGACCAGGGAGCGTGCCATGTCTCTGCTTCCTTGTTAGATATATATTGAGCAATTTGTGGGCCATTTTTTCCCGACAAAGATTAATCCCAGTATTGTACTAAATTACAATCAATATGGGATTCACTGCAGAAAGGCCTTTTCAGGTCTGCGTCTGAGGAAGCAGGTCCAACATGTTTAGCCAGAGGTGTTGGCTGTGGATTATATGACATATAAAAGAGTTAATTATGCTTTGAATAGGTGTAAAAATAATGTTTATATCCAGCTGGCGTCTTTAAAATTCACATTTGACAAGAGCATTAGATGAGCCTGGTGTTTAGAAGTGCTGTGTGGTGTGTGCAGCTCTACTAAACTGACACTGAGGATATAATGAGGATATAATTTAAAATGTTTTGTGATACGTATCAAGTTTTAATTAAGGTTACTCTTTTTGTTTTGTGTTTAAACCTTTGGCCACTAGGTGGCAGTGTTATAAGTTATCTTCCAAATGGAAACAAGTAGTGTAAGGATACACCACTGACAGTTTTACTGTATTATATCGTCATACACAGTCATATCAGAATATTATATTATGACGTCCCCTCAGCTCAGGACATCACACATGTCATGCGACAGGCTTTGCTGCACATATAAATAAGTGAGAACACTAGTCAGTTGTAGCAGAGTGTAAAATTAGGATGTGATTTGTCCAAAAGGACATGATAATATTGTACCCGATGAAGCGTGGTGGAGGCAACATCTCAGAAACCACAAACTTTGTGGGATGTTCTAGAGCCGCTGTAGTGAAGGTGTACCAAGAATGGACTTCTTGTGTATTGAGAGTCTCTGAATAATGATTGGTATCAAAGGACAACAACTGATACAAAACAATCAGTGCACCACAGTGTGCCAGTTAACCTCTATAATGACCATATATATGACCAGATATAATGATCAGTGAAGAACATTTCAGGAATTGGTTTGGACAAAACAGGCCCAAACCATGATACTGTACTACCTCCACCATGTTTCACAGATGGGATTAAGCTTTTGTGCTGGAATGCAGTGTGTTCTTTTAAAGATATATTTTTGGTCTCATTCATCCATAAAACATTGTTCCAGTCGTCTTCTGGCTTATCCATGTTATCTTTAACAAACTGCAGATGGGCAGCAATGTTCTTTTTGATGGACTTATGAAGTTAGTTTGCATTTCTTAACAACCTTGCAGACTATTACATGACTTGCTCTTGGTGTGATCTTTGTCGGTCGACCACTCCTGAGGAGGTTCATAATGGTCTTGAATTTCCTCGATCTGTACACAATAATGCCTGATTGAGCAATCAGTGGGCCAGTTAACCTCTATAATGACCACAGGAGCAACGAGGGAAGTGTCAGGGATCACCACAGAGTGAACACTGGACCTTGCAAATCAGGCACATGCTTAATGGTCACGATATTCTGGTATGACTGTAATGTACAACTATGTAATCTTAATGATAATCTGTGTTGAGGTAGAAGGGCCTTTGTTTTGTACTTGTTTCTCTACGTTTTTTGCTCTTGATCCTCATCTTGGACTCTTGTGTCTTTGTCTTGACCTTCTTGGGTCTTTTCTTCTTTTCTCTCTCGTCTCTCTCTGCTGTTATCTTTGACTTGACTCTCTCTGGACTTGGCCTTATCTTGGATTTGTCTCTGATTTTTCGGGAAGAAGTGAGAAGCAGCGATGCTTTAAAATCAGTCGCATAGCCATTTTCAGGGTTTACTCTCTACTGCTCTGGGGACTGTGAGGGACTGATATCCTTCACCTCTTCCTCCCACCTTGGGTTTTCTGGCAGCGTGTGATGAAGTAGATAGCAGGAGAGTAAAAGAAAGTAGATGGATTTTCACTTGCAGCTGTCAGAGAAGCTGGAATGGCAAAAAGCTCTGCGTTTTCAGTCATTTTCACCTGAGCATGTTTGATCTGCAAACGTCTATGCAGAACACATCCTCAGCTAACATGACAATGTAATAAAATGGGGTTAAAAATTCTCATCTATCACACGTCTGCTTCAGACTGAAATTGAAATCTCTTAAATCCTGTCGTGTTAAACAGCTCTGACATTTCTTTCAACATCTGCTTTTGAACCAGAACCAGAGATCCAATATGTCCAAAAGATTGTGGACACCCTTCTAATGAACACATTCAGCTGACACAGATGTACAAATGCACACAAACACACCTTGTCTAGTCTCTGCCAATAGAACAAGACTAATCATGAACCTATTGGCACAATGGCTAATATCATGCATGGGCTAGAGGGCACAGCATTGAGCTGTGTATCAGTGGAGCTGTTCTTTGCTCCAACCTATACTTTTGAGCTGAGTTGGGGATGAGTTGTCAGCATCTTGACCTCTTGTGGCAAAATACAGTCAAATCCACACAGCAATGTTCCAGAATGAGCCATAAAGACAGTTATGTCAACATGTTCATTTTACTGCCCAATGAATGAGCAGGCGTCCCAATAGTTTTGTCCAATATAGTGTATCAGAGTGATATTTCAGACTGTTTATGATACATGTTATAATAATCAGAACCTCTTGGACCTCTACTTGGTCTATCATAGAGATGAAGAGCCTTTGGATGTATGTTTGTGGATAGTCGTGCCATGCAGCCTGCACATGTGCCCACAGTACATCTGGAGTACACACTGATGATCTTTGGCATGCCAATCATAATCTAACCATGTCCCAACCCTCCATTCTAAATATGATGGGATAATGTGCATTCTCAAGCTTTAGCACCTCTGTGATGTCTCTCTGGCTGGTCAGTAAATATAGTGATGCTTGAAAGTCTCTAAACACTTCAGAATCTTCTAGAGAGCTGTGTCAGTATTTAGTGAGCTGTCTAACTAGTCAGTGTCTAAATAGAACCGTCATCTATCCTTAGAAGACAGATAAATGAGATGCTGTAGTCAGACAGTGATGACATCACTTTTTCCTGCCATACCGGCATTTACTTACCTCAGCTGTCAAAACGGCCTCACTCTTGTTTTTATAGACATTTTATTAGAATTAAATGTAAGAACAACTGATATTTCATAATCACATCACTGCTTGCCCTGCTGCTGGTAGCTCTGCTTGCTACCACTGTACTGCATTGCATTGTGGGATTGCCTTAAGGACTGAGGAAG
This sequence comes from Crenuchus spilurus, assembly GCA_036984385.1. Lineage (NCBI taxonomy): Eukaryota > Metazoa > Chordata > Actinopteri > Characiformes > Crenuchidae > Crenuchus > Crenuchus spilurus. The sequence continues at coordinate 8,796 of BRDA01071974.1, read as the reverse complement.
CATTGGATGCTCTCTGGATATTTGGTCAAAATAAGGTCTCAGTAGGCAGAGTTTTGAGGTTTCTAAGAATTGAGGCAACCTTCTTCTCAGGGGTACAAATTGACATGTAAAGTGTTGTTTATATAGAACTCATTAGCTCATTGAGCCAGACCCTGTATTTCTGCATAAATTATGTTTAAAAAAGTCCTAAAAGTAGATTAAGAGAACCAAATTAAAGAAATGACACAAACATATTAGACTGTCAAAAGTATGTGAGCCTTTGTTTTAAGTACTTGTATCTGGTGTAACATTAACTGCAATAACAACAGTCCTTATTAGGGCCATTGTCTTGCTGTGTGACCCACATTCTTTTGAGATTCAGCTCACAGATGTCCTGACATTTTTCTTTAGAATTTTTCCAATTTAATTTGGAATTAATTGTTTCATCAGTGATGACAAGCTGTCCTGGCCCAGATGCAGCAAAACAGGCCCGAACCTGATACTATCACCACCATGTTTCACAGATGGGATTAATATTGTCCTTTAAATATATATTTTAGCCTCATCCATCCATAAAGCATTGTTCCAGTAGTCTTTTCCATGTGATGTTTAGTAAACTGACGATGAACAGTAATGTTCTTGTATAAGAGCAGTGGCTTTCCTCTTGCAACCCTGCCATGCACACCACTGTTGTTCAGTGTTCTCCTGATGGTGGACTCATGAAAATTAACATTAGCCAATGTGAGAGAGGCCTTAAGGTGCTTAGAAGTTGCTCTGGGGTCCGTTGTGACCTCACTGACACACCTCTTGGAGTGATCTTTGTTGGTCGACCACTCCTGGGGAGGGTAACAATGGTCTTGAATTTCCTTTATTTGTGCACAATCTGTCTGACTGTGAATTGGTGGAGTCCAAACTCTTTAGAGATGGTTTTGTAACTTTTTCCAGCCGGATGAGCATCAACAACTCTTTTTCTGAGGTCAGAAATAATGATACACCAACAACAAACTTATGTTGTGAAGATCAGACTCTGCTAGATCAGTTCTTTAAATAAAACAGGACACCTACTCACACCTGATTGTCATCCCATCGACTGACAGCTGAGTTGACTCAAAATATCTGCTAATCCTTGAGAATTACATACTTGTTCACTCACAAATATGTCATATTGAATCACTTTTCTCAATAAATAAATGACCAAGTATAATATTTTTTGTCTCATTCGTTTGATTTGGTTCTTTTTAACTACTGTTAGGACTTGTGTGACAGTCTGATTAAGTTTTATGCAAAATCTATGCAGAAACAGAAAACTCTTAAGTCATTAAGCACCACTGTATGACGGGTGGATGGGAGGAGACCCCAATTTGCCCCTAAACGCGAGGCTTGTGTGGGGCTGTGAATTTAGCCTCTGTGCGGTGCCTCCCTACTCAAATGTATGCAGATCATGATCTACATCCTCACACAAGATTCAGACTCATAATACGTTTGTGGACTAGATTTAATTGACATTGTTTCTTCTTCCATAAAAAAGCACACAAATCATGTAATACATCAAACTAAACCCAGACAGGATCTAAGTAAGCCGTCACGAATATCGTCTTCTTTAAAATGCTCTCGTGATGGTCCGCACTTCAGCACCGAAGTGTTTGTTTGATTAGCATTAGAAGAAGCATTATAAGGAGGGAAGATTAGAGCTGCTTCCTTTGCTTATATATTCTGATTAAAGTCGCTCCGGGAGGCTGTGTTGTGGAATCCTCAACTTCAAATGCCTTCTTGAAGTGTTTCCAGTGTGCTGAAACCACACGTAAGTGTTAGTAACAAGCTGCTTCACAGCAGTACAGCAATGCTGATGTATTCTCTCTCATTCAGACAGCAGCTATAGACTCTAAGGAGCTTGTGTTTAGATCTTCCAGCTGTTTCTGTTACCTGTGAAAGCTACAGGGTGGTGTCTTGGGTGAGATCGTTGACTGGAGGTGGTGATTGTACACATTATTGTGGGCCTATAAAAGGAAACGGCTCAGATTGTCTTCTGAAGGCTGCAGGTTTGCTTTCGCAGGTTCTTCTCACATGCTGTGCTTTGTAAAACTTAACAGTACAGTTCACACTCCAACAGGACTCGACTGGTGCTTCTCTGACGGCTTCCTGACAGGGGTGTCAGAGCTGTGTAAGGTGAAAAGTTTTAGGAGAAAATTGCAACAATTTGAAGCAGAGATAATTGAACCCCACAACTGAAGCTGTTTATTACATTTGGACTATACCTCAGCAACAAATTATGATCTCATCAACTATCTCATTCATACATTATAATCTCGTGAACCAGTATTTTATTAGGCTGTCATTAACTATTTCATTCATGCATGATCTCTAACTCTGTTACAAATTAGGATATCATTAACTATCTCAGTGATGCATAAATATCTTGTTATCTATCTCATTCATACATTAGGATCTTGTTAATTATAATATGCATGTATTAAAATCTCTAACTATCTCAGTTTCACATTAGGATCTCATTAACTATCTCATTCATGCATTAGGATCTCATTAACTATCTCAGTGATGCATAAAGGTCTTATTTTAAATAACAATGATCTTATTTATTCATTATGATCTTGTTAACTATCTCAGTCTCACATTAGCATCTCATTAACTATCTCAATCATGCATTAGCATCTTAACTATCTCAGTCATGTATTAGGATCTCATTAACTCAGTCTCACATTAGCATCTCATTAACTATCTTAATCATGCATTAGCATCTTCACCATCTCAGTCATGCATTAAGATCACATTAACTATCTCAGTCTCACATTAGCATCTCTTTCCCATGAGGGAAAGAGATCAAACACTGGCATGATAAACATGTTAAATGTGGTCCTGTTATTGAGGCTAAACTTGAGCCTGCAGTGGTTCACATGTCGGTCTTTGTGCTGCACTGAGGCAGGAGATGGCATGCTGTGCTCTGCTGTGATCATGCCAGAGTTCTGCTGGGAAAGGATCAGGTGCTAATGTGGACAGAAAGTTCAGTGTCAGAGCTCAATCTAAACAAATGGGCATTTTTCCCTGAGTCTGAACAGAGCAGTGGAGCACATCAGTCCCTCAGGAGCCCCCCTGCAACAACGAGTGAGGGGTAGCGAGCGATGGAGTAAAGAGGGAAGAGGGGGACGCAGGGGAGAGGGCAGTTGAGACGAGGACAGAGCCGCTAAGTATGATGGAGCAGAGCACTTTCTGTGGCTCATTGCAGTCTGGGTAATTTATAGGGCTGATAATGCTCAAGCAAACGCTCGGAGCCTGCGGGTCAGCCTGCTAAGCCACAGCGCTCTCCTCGCTCTCATAAATCGCTCCCATTAAAACCCCACAATCCCTGCACACTCACACTTACTATACTCATCTCACAGCAGCCCAAACAGTCCTGTCCACCTCGTACACACCTGCTGCACACTGATATTGCACTCTTATACCCTTATACTGAGGCCTGGTACCACCTCTGTTAACCTCTGTTTCTGACAGTAGCCATTAAATATATATATATATATATATATATATATATATATATATATATATATATATATATATATATATATATATATATATATTCATTCTGCTAGACAAAATTGTTTTTTATTTTATTATTATTTAATTATTATAATTATTTAATTATTTGTGTCATTTGTTTTTACTTCTTTGTTTTTATTTTTGTTTTGTTTTTTTGTCTCATTTGTTTTTAAAAATATTACTTTTACTTTTTGTTAGTTGTATTTTTATTTTTATGATATACAGTATATTTACACATTTTATTTTTCTATTTATACTTGTGCATTTTTATAAATTATTAGTAGATCCTTTTTACTTCTACATTTTATTATTTGCTTATTTTTGACTATCATTTGTCCCTGTTGTTTGTTTTTACTGTAGTATTTGGTTGTATTGTTATATCATGGTAAAGTCATGGTTGGTCAATAGAAGGTGCTAGGGCACTGCCCTCCATGGTGGAAAAAGTTTTTTATTGGCATTTTTTTAAATAATCAATATCTACATATTTTAAGTGTGTTTGTGCTAAGCATGCACAATAACGTGATATATCAGATATTTTTGGGGAAATTAGTTTCCTGGTTCATTCACTCTCTCTTCTGAGGCAACAGAAATATCAGCCAGTCAGAGAAGCAGCAGCCAATCACTGACCTGCTGACACAAGATACAACATAAATTTAGCCAGTCTGCATTCTCCAATCTGTTGCCTAAAGGGTCTGAGTTAAGACTAAGACTTTTAGTAGTCAGTTGTATGTCAAGACTGAGACATTTAGTAGTCTCAGCCAGTTTCACCCTGTGACAGAGAATCCAAAAGACTGCTCATTTATGGTCTCATACTACAAGGTGAGTGTCCGGTACGTGTATGTGTAGCTTTAATCATTTTGTTCATCATACCTACACCAGAGCAGAACTTTCACAGAAGAATGAAAGCTCCTACAGATCAGTCTTTCACTTCACAAAGCTCTCAGACCAAGGCCAGCTCTTATATCGCTGGGTTTGAATAGGAAGCTGAGTTTCTGTAGACTGAAGTGAGAGGCAGGTCATTACCCTTTCTGGAAGACATAATACAAGGCTGTCAGACAGGTGCTGCTAAAAAAAAGATCCTCTGTTTCACGCTCTGTCTTATGAAGAGCTCTTTTGTGAGACGTAAGTAGGTCTGTTTAACATAATGGCTGACGTCTGAGGTGCTGTTTTTACAGACGTTTTTAATGAGCTGTTTTGGCTTTCTGCTGTACTCATGTGGCCGGTGAACAGGCATCAGGCGTCTGTTTTGGCTCATTTAAGGAGAAAATATGATTAGGACACCTTGTTGTATTAGAGAAACTAATAAGACTCAATTGCATGAAGTGCAACCAAGTACATGAGCTAGTACATAGAACTTAGACTAGACTAGCAGTTTAAACTTCAGACCTTATGTTAGACTAAATCTTTCTAAAACATCTCATTTCACCAAATATTTGTTCAAATATTAAACTGTTAATTATTATTAACTTTACAATGTACTAAAATTCTTGGAACAAGTGGGTAACTAACTACTATGTTAAATGTTACAGTGTCAAAGAGCTGTAATGTTGTACATGCAGTGCCTTGCAAAAGTATTCACCCCTTTTGGTATTTTTTGTGTTTTGCAACCTCACAACCTGGAATTAAAATGGATTATTTGAGGGTTCACATCATTTAATTTTTCGAACATGTCTATAACATTGAAAATAAGATTTTTTTTTATTGTGAAGCAAAACAACAAATAGGACAAAAATTAGATAACTTCAGTGTGCATAACTATTCACCCTCCTAAAGTCAGTACTTAGAAGAGTCACCTTTTACAATTACAGCTGCAAGTCATTTTGGATAAGTCTCTATGTGCTTGCCACATCTTGCCACTGGGATTTTTGCCCATACCTCCAGCAAAACTGCTCCAGCTCCTTCACATTAGATGGTTTCCACTGTTGAACAGTAATCTTCAAGTCTGACCACAGATTCTCAGTTGGATTCAGGTCTGAGCTTTGACTTGGCCATTCTAATACATTTACACATTTCAACTTAAACCACTTGAGAGTTGCTTTAGCAGTATGCTTTGGGTCATTGTCCTGCTAAAAGGTGAAGCTCCATCCCAGTCTCAAATCACTGACAGACCAAAACAGGTTTTGCTCAAAAATGTCCCTGTATTTATCACCATCCATCTTCTCCTTGACTCTGACCAGTTTCACAGTCCCTGCTGCTGAAAAATCCCCACAGCACGATGCTGCCACCACCATGTTTCATTTTTGGCAAAATGAGCCTTCCTATTTTGTCTGACAGTAAAGGCTTTTTCTGGCCACTCTTTCAGAATCCCCTCCTTGCCCAGTCTGACTGTTTTAGTGGGCGACTCTTTCTTGGCAGGTTTGTTGTGGTACCATGTTATTTCCATTTGATGATAATGGATTTAATTGTGCTCTGGGGGATCTGGATTTTGATATTTTTTTATAACCCAACCATGACTTGTACTTTTCAACAACTTTGTCTCTGAATTGTTTGGAGATCTCTTTGGTCTTCATAGTGTTGTTGAGTTAGTGGTGACTCTTGCTTAATTGTGTTGCAGCCTATGGGGACTTTCAGAAAAGGTGTGTATACACTGACAGATCATGTAACACTGAGATTGCATACAGGTGAACTTTATTTTACTAAGCATGTGACTTCTTATGGTAATTGGTTGCACCAGAAATTTTTAGGGGCTTCATAGCAAAAAACATTCAGAACAAGAAGATATAACCTGTTATTCACTGAGGATGCTTAATGCAGTGCATCATCCACCAGGGGGCAAAACAAATGTATCTGATTTTATACACCAGGCTTTTAAAATGTTATTTATATAGTAATAAGATAATGTATCAATTATCACACTGATGATGAAGAGATACTGAACACACACATATATATCAAAATTGATATATTTGACTTTGTACAGAGAATGCAAAGTGGTGTTTATGTAATCATGCCATATTCAAGCATTTCAGACTGGGGGACTGCTTCAGTTCCCCCCAGAAGCCATAAATCTGTGATTCATTCTGAGCCAAATTAATTTCTGGGACTCTTACCTCTGGCACAATAACAGTGAATTTCAAATAGAACATTTTAATTATCTCTCTTGTCTGGGTGATATTAAACGTGGATTTCATTTCTTCATTTGGAATTGATTTGACGCGAGCCCTGCTGGCACACCTTTGGCAGAAAAGTACAAAAATGAACCTTGAGAGAGGAGAGTATTGAGCATCACGTCTTTGAAGGCCGCATTCACACCCGTCAGAGCTTCAGTTATTGATTTAACCCATCGCTCCTGGAGCAGAAAGGTGGAAGACTGCACTAATCCTCACGAAGGGTCTCCGAGCTCACAAGCGAGACGAAATTGTTTATATCTTCTTTCGCTCTGATGTGATTCACTCATCCAGCATCAGAAAGTCTTCAAACTTATGAGTGACTCTACATGAAGGGCTTCTCTGTTTTCTCTTTAGATGCTAAGAGTGCCGAGAGATGAAACAGGAGGAGATGTTTCGGAGGAGATCCAAGAAAGAGGAAGTGAGTCAGACAGAGAGACGGGAGTCAGAAACGAGAGCTCAGGTGAGTCACACTCAGCAGGAGGTGGAGAGAAGATGGGACAAGTGAAGAAGAGGAGTAGGCAGGGGTCATGTTGAGGTTGGACAGACTTCTGTCATTTGTTTGGTATCTTCAGGGTGTATTTCCTGGATATTGACAGAGGTTAGTGTTGAACTAACATGGTACGATACATCGTTAAACTAACATCTGAAGTATGACTGTTTCCCAAACCTGTCGGACCTTGTTGACACAGTAGTCCGAACTTCAATGTTTCCAGTTGTGTTCAAAGTGGAAAACTTGCAAAAACTTTCAGGGCTTTTATATACACATTCAACAAACATGTGCACTCTCAAAGTGAGACACTGAACTCTTTGATTTGACAGGTGGAGGTTTGAAACAAGAGCGAGTATGTTTTAAAATAATTTATATATTAAATATATAATAATTGCAATGAAAACTCTTCATGATTAAGAATAGAATCATTAAAGTAATGTACAGGTTTCTCTGTGACAAGCATCCTGAGGTCGTAGGTACAATGGAAGGGTTTATATAGTGACTGAATCAGGAGATGCGGAGTTATGTGGTCTGCCTCCCAAATGTCTGCTAAAACATCACATCCTTTATAAGTGAAAATGCCATTAAAGCTATAATTTTCTGCAACATTTAAGAGTGTTTTGTGTTTTTAAAAGATAAAATATGATGATAAATACTGCTAATCAAAACAGAAGAGATTCAAACCAGGGACCTGATATATACACCTACTGATCTCACCACAGAGATACGATGCTGAGTGTGTGTAGTTTGCCTAATGTTACATAAATAATGATTTACAGTGATACTATTTCAGAATACATTAAGAAGTACAGTAAAGACCACATATTCAAAGCACTTGGCCTTCTGAATGTTGTTTAATTATTGATCAGACTATGTACGCTACCAACTTGGTTACCTCCCTGCTTTTGGGAAGCACACCCCTGTCGTCACTGACCTGGCTGCAGAAATGTAATCTAGTACTGATTACAAATGACTCGTCCGAAAACGTGATCAAATGTAAATAATCTTGGGTTTTTTTCTGCTTTTATAATTGGTAGGTTAGTTTTATGGAGCGCAGACATGAGGATTTCAGAACAGGTATCAAAATGTGTATAAAGTCTTAGAAACACTGGACCACATTCCCAAATCAGCTTTTTTCTGAAACAAATGAACATTAAGTTTAATGTAAGGTAATGTAATGATATACATCATTAAGTAGTGATGTATCTCATTAGAGATGGGATTTGTTCAGTAGTTTTTAGTAGAAAGTAGTACATAACAAAGCCTACTGCTTTCCAGGCATAGTTCCTGCAATAACCATATTAAAGATCCCTCCAGATCTAATCTCATCCATCTATCCATCCACCTATACCAAGCCAACCGTCCATCCATTCCTCCAAATCCAATCCAACCATCCATCATTCCATCCCAATCTATTTTCATTTCCTAACCATCCATTAATCTAGTCATCTATTGAGGTCCATTCCCACTTACACTTCCATTGATTAATTCAGCTTTCTATGCATCCCAAAATAATCATTAATTCATTCATCTATTCATCCCTGTCCAATCTATTGTAGTCCATTCCCACCTATACATACAAACCGGATTCCAAAAAAGTTGGGACACTAAACAAATTGTGAATAAAAACTGAATGCAATGATGTGGAGGTGCCAACATCTAATA
>BRDA01071968.1:4123-16296 GCA_036984385.1 Crenuchus spilurus | reverse complement strand
AGAACTGCTGCCTCTGTAGTGTTTCTCTTTAAAATAGAGCCAGACAGCACTGAGGCATTCAACAGCCTCCATCAAAAGCCTCCTCCAGTGGGTCAGGCAGACAAATGTGTAGTGACGTGATTAAAAGAGGCTTCTTTGAAAAGCTGCTTCTTTCTTTCCTCCTTGTTCACTCAGTCGGTGCTGAAAGTCTGCCCTTTTTACTGTCCTGGTCCCTGAAGTTGGCAGGAGAGACACAAAAATCCAGCAACATCATTTAAAACTTCGCCGTTACATACAGGCACATAATTTTATGCTCTGTGTTGACTTTTAAAGGGCGATGTCACTAATGTCTCCATACGTCTCATTATAAGGTTATAACTCATTCTAAAATAAAACAGAAATAGGTTTGGGACATGCAGGACTGGCAGGAAAACTGAGAGGAAGTGAATGAACTGAGCTTCCTGCTTAAATAAAGTGTTCCTGAGCAAGGCACCTAAACCCCAACTGTTCCCCGGGTGAGTTCAGCTGGCTGCTTACAACCCCCCGCTGTCCCCTAGTGTGTGTTTGTGTGTTGTGCTCATAATGGCTTATAATAAATAAATAACACTGCACTGGATATACTTAGTTTAGTACATTAGTCATATTCACTATCTAATACACGTTTGATACTCTGTGTTGGTACTAGACTGTAAATTCTGATTTGTATTGCACTGATAAATGCTGATTAGGTAGTCTGTTTAGTGTATCTTTCACAATGTTATCAGTTTAACACTTCTGACTGATTACAGATCATCAGACACTTTGAGTTTCATTGAGAACAAAGTTCAGCAGTAAACAGCAGATATATACATGAGGCAGAACTGAGTAAAGCATTATAAAGTGGTCTTCATCAGGACTGGGACTCTGTAGATGAAGATAACGATGGTGTCCAGGAAAGGCCTGACTTCATTAGAGAAATGTTTGATTGTTCTCTTTGTGTTCATGACTTTGGTTTGTATTGGCCTGATTGTGGTCTATGTTACTAAGAACAGCTCCTCCCAAATCGACAGTGGTGAGTTATTCTTTTATTGGTGCATGTGCATGTGTTTGCATTCAGTGAAAGTCAGGACTGTGGATAACTGTATACAAGATGACCTTTTAGGTAGAAATACATGAACAGAGATGACATATTACTCTAGTATTCAGCTTTATCAGTGAAGTATGGTGACAAATCAAGAGCCTTGAGTGAGGCCTTATGTAACATATATCATCTGTAATACAGACTTTAATATAGGCTAATATCTTATTTTACAGCTCAATGCATTCTAGATTTTCTGGATTAAATGACAAACACAAGCAGTTATGGGATAATAACTCAATGTATTTAAGGGTCGTCTGTGTTGATCTGGTTCTGTTGTGTAAAATATTATATAATGTTTAATTTGACAACAGCTATTGTGTTCTTTGCTGCTGTTTGAAGCTTTGAAAGTCAGACTTAACTGAGAATATCTGGAGAATAATGTAAGGCATCTGACTTTTGTTCTTTACTGAAAAGTTCTACAGGTAACATTTACTGAGTCTTGTAGTAGGAATTTGTATGGTTTATAATACAGCACACACACACACACACACCTGATAATTAACAAATGTTTATCAGTGTGTTCATGGCAGTTGCAGACTTAAAATCATAGAGATCTAAAGTGTCCTGTCAGTTTACGCAGGTTTTAATCCGGCCTTAATGATAAATTTTCATAATTGTTAATCAACTTTTTCACAACAGCATATTCTGGCTTCTTCATAACACATCAAAGTACATAAATAATTCATGTTTAATATGATTTATCTTAATATTTCTCCTTCTAAATAAATGTATAATTATATCTATTTCTGTTTAATACTTGTATGATGGATGCAGGTGTTAGTATCAAAAAGCTTTATACATGATATAAATCCTGTGAAAACGTTTTCTACTTACATCGGAAACTTGACTCGGTCGACAGATACAACCCTTTCTAACTCAGAATGTCCTGGGTGTTCCTGTGTAATACTGTCTCTGTCTTTTCTCTCTCTGTCTTTAAAACACCCCCAGCAGACACATTTTTGTTGCCTGGATTGGCCTTCAGACCTTCATCAAACTCTGTCGTTTACAAGATGATGTCTTTGGTAAACTATCAGAAGAACAAAATCAAACCACTGATCGGCATATAAACATGATCATTGCTTCCTTCCTAATTTCACATCTCTAATTATTTGGTCTATTAATATAGACTTATCAGCACCAAACCACACTCACTTTACTTTAAATTGGTTTGAAGATCACATCTTTCATCCTCTCTTATTCCACACCAAAGCGAGGCCTCAGATTCCTGAAGGTGAGGGTTCTGAGAAAGGTTCTGGAGGCTTTACTCACATCGTATATCCATCAGGTTCAGGGGTTCAGGCCTGGATGCTCAGTGATTTCAGAGAGTTTTGAAGGCTGACAAGAGTTGCACTGATGTGTTGAGCCGCTGGCCTCCAGCCTGACAGGCCGAGAGACGCAGATGTGTGAGAGGAACATTGCTGTGTAGAGTAGACTTTTCTGGAAGGACAGGGAGGCTGTTCTTAAGAGAACCATTTTGGTTTATTAATTTATTTACTTCATCAGCCGTGTCTCTCATTCAGCTGTGAATCCACTGTGTGAACCAGCTGAACTCTTCTTCTGGGTATCAGCTGTTTTGGTGACGTTTTTCTCAGCACACCAGCTCTGTAAACATCATCTGTTTTCTTCTTTCATTTGGTCTTTTTTCCCAACACTTCTATTTCCCTGCCGTTCATTTCAGCAGGTCTACTTTTTTCATTATCCTCAGTTTTGTCCACTGTTAATAGTGTTAACTTCACTGCACATTAATACAGAATTCAGATGTGAGATCAGAGGACTGTGTATATATAGTATTCTGATGATTCTGATGGCTCCACTTTGGTAGGCAAGTTCATGTTAATTTTGAATATATATATCAAATATATTTTATTTCAGTATTTTTTGTGAATGGACACCATGTGTGGTCTATTTTTTCCATAACTGTTCTAGCAAAGGCAGACAAAGGTAGACCCCCCCCCCCCATGCACACACACACCAGTAGTAATGGGGAAAATGAGGCAGAGCAATGATCTTATAATTAAAATAAATAAATAAATAAATAAATAAATGAATAAATAAATAAATAAATAATAATAATAATAATAATAATAATAATAATAATAATAATAATAATAAATAATTACTTAACTAATAATACCCATGTAATTGTTAGTTGAGTTCAATTTCTACTTGCTCTAGGTTAATAAGAAAACACTCCCGCTCTGAGTGTTATGACTAATCCAGCTGCTTTATTTCAGCAGCGCCATCAAGAGTTTATTGTCAGTTACCACTTCTGTATAAACACTCAGCAATCTTACATTTGAGGCATCTTATCCAGAGCGACTTACAGTTAGGAGATTGAGGGCACTTCAGTTATGATCTGCATGGGGATCGAACAGGCAACCTTCCGGTCACAAGACCAGATCCCTAACTACCAGGCCACAACTGCCAATAAGGGACCTTTTTTCTTCCCAGTTTTGAACCTTTCACATGTAATGTGAATGTGATAACCACTTCACTACTGAAACTCTTATGGTCTTCTGACAGACATGCTAAATGAGTTAAACAATATAAAAATTGTAAAAATGTTCAATGTTGTTTATAATTTAATTCAACAAAGTAAATGGTCATATTTTATATACCTTATATAAGTTTTAATGTTGATCAGTATGACATAGCTCATTAAAATCTGAATCTCAAAATATTAGAATATCTCATTTGGAGTTTGAGTAAATGACTATTTAAATAGAATCAACATTCAAACAAAAACACTATGTAGTATGTTAAACACTCTGTGCTACAGTAGATGCTCACAGACAGACTGTCAGTACTTCTGCTGAGGTTAAAGATGTAACTTCTCTACCAAAATGGCAGCATTGAGATGTTTGACCTAATAGAATACGATTCATTTTATGTATTATACAATGGCTTCAAGGACAGCCAATCAGATTTTAGGACCAGAACTACCTGTTTTTTATTTACTGACAAAACTCATTTCTTTAGATTTACTTTGCTTTTGGGTTTAGGGGAGCGTTATTATAAATGGAATTTATTATTATTTACTTCCAAAAAAAGGTCTATTTTTAAATTAATTCTACATTTAAAGACGGTATACAGATTTACAGTGTCTCATCCCTGACTGTGGTCTATAAGATCTGTAAGACCACTGGTTACTACAGCTTTTTTGGAATGATTGTATACTGTCTGATTACTATACTCAAAATTCTGATTACTTCTCACACAATTCAGATGTATTTCATACCCCTTAAATGTCCCACTGAATTTATAAAGAACACATCCACACCGTAGGCTGAGACTCTCCACTAGTTTAAGTAAATGTCCTTATCCTTCAAAATGACAGAGAGCATTCTGAACAATATCCATTGCTGCCCTTGGCTTCTTTAGACAAATGTCACATAGTACTTTACAGTAATGTATGTCATCAATCTCTGTGAGTGAGTGAGTCTAAACCAGCAGAAGACAGTATTCGTGGCATATGCCAAATTTAAAGCGATGCGGCCTTCAGCTTCTTCCAAGCTAGTGGAGGTAAAGTACAAGTCTGCAGTAAAATCACTAGTGTTAAATTAATGCTATGTTTACATGTTGCTGAAACATCAAGTATAGAATTAACACTAGTTTAAATTAAACTAGATTTAACATTTTATCTGAGAGATGGTCAAATTAAAGTTTTCTAGGGAATAAAATATTATTAAAAAATTTTCTACAACCACAGTTCCAAAAAAAAGGTTGGGACACTGTAAAATGTCAATAAATGTAAATAAAAACAGAATAGAGCCATGATATGCTAATGGTATAGACCCACATTTGATTCACAATAGAACAAAGAACACATATCACATGTTGAAAGTGAGATATTTTACCATTTCATGAGAAATATTAACTTATTTAGAACTCAAAAAAGTTGGGACAGGGACAAGAAGGGTCTGGAAAATTAGTGGTAGTGAAAATAAACAGCCAGAGGACAAATAAGCCTAAATAAATATACCTCAATAGGTTTAAATAGATAGTAGAGCTGGATATCATCTGCAAATCAATGATAAACAATAATAACATTTTTAATAATCCATCCCAAAAGTAGCACATAATAAATAAAATAACCGTGGCTCCAATACTGAAGCCTGCAGTCAGTCAAATGAAACTCTCGGAGCTCAGCGGACTAAGGTGCTGTCACTCTGATCGGAGTATCATGAGTTTGAATCTCAGGTTATGCTGCTTGCCATCGGCACCGGGGGCCCGAGAGGGCAAAAACTGTCCGTACTCTTTCTGGGTGGGTAAGATGCCACTTTCTCCCCAGCACTGCTAATTAATGTACATAAATAAATAAATGGTTATATATACACAAAGGCTAAACAAGAAAAAAAACCATGAGAGTGATGATAAGGGGTGGGGCTACAGACTACAAAGATGACTTCCTGTGTCAGACCAAGGTAGGAAGTAAAATAAAAAGAAGTACAGAGAACCCAGAGACAGATACAGATAGAAATGAACCAGGAGCAGACAAAATCCAGAGCCCGACATGTCTAATAATGAGAACTGAAAGAAAGTATTTCTATTAGCTCATTTATCATAAAATGTTCACACAATGTAAAGGACAGTTTTCAAACGATATAAAAGATCATAAAAATGGAGTCTAATACGACAGCAATGACATGTGGAACAGATTATAAAGTGCTGACGATTATCATTTGCTGGTAAGATTTAATTTTCATGCTAACAAGGTTTCATCTACAGGGTGCTGTCATGGTGTAATTGGTACACTAAGGACTCGGCACTGATAGTCTGCTTATTCTGACTGTAGAGGAGGTGTTGGATTCAGGGTGTGGAAGTGTGGGACAGCTGAGCGGACACTCGGGGGAATTCAGCAGTGTGAATTATCCAAGCAGCTACAGTAATGGAATGAGCTGCAGCTGGAGCATCACTGTGGAAAACAATAAGGTACTGACCCAGAGAAATGAACAGCTCAAAAACAATCAGAGTGTGAATTATAAAGTGACAATCTGAGAGTCGTGCAGGCGCCTGTTTCACTGAACTGAACTGAAGTCTTACAAACCCTGCAGTATCTTGCATATATTAGGTTATATCTGCAGTCTGTAGATGATAAATCTATTAAATCTATTACTCCTTTAGAATATTTCATTAAATGAAATCCGTATTAATAATAAAAATGAACATCATTTTACAATGAATATAAAATCATGAGTGTCATAGTTTACACTTTTGAATGAAATTCTGAATACAAACCATGATGCACTACAAAGATACACGTACAACTTGCATATAAAATCAATTCTTTATCTACAATTTAAACAATAATAATGTAACATAATAAATTAGATTATTAGAACCAACTGAAACCCCAGTGACTGTCCAAAGTTAAGAACACGCTCAGTATTTTTAATATTATGTTCTCTACAATGCACACATAAACATGTGAAAGCACACATTTACACATCAATACAAGTCAGTTTAAGAGTTACATTCTAGTCTTATGATGAAACTGTACCTGCAAACAATGTTCTAACCTTCCCTTAGAAAGAGAGAGAGAGAGAGAGAGAGAGAGAGAGAGAGAGAGAGAGAGTGAGTGAGAGAGATAGAGTGAGTGAGTGAGATAGAGTGAGTGAGTGAGAGAGGGAGAGAGAGAGAGAGAGAGAGAGAGAGAGAGAAAGAGAGAGTGAGTGAGAGAGACAGAGAGGAGAGAGAGAGAGAGAGAGAGAGAGAGAGTGAAGGAGAGAGAGAGAGAGAGAGAGAGAGAGAGAGAGAGAGGGGTTGTGCTGGGAGTGAATGGAGTTTGTGAGAAAAGAGAACATCCTGTATGTTGTTGTTACTCCAGTTGATCCATTTATGGTTCCACGACTTTTCTCTGGAGGATTCGGACTCCTGTGGTGCAGATTTTCTCTCACTCCGGGACCACCTGGGCATCATGGGTAAGGACTGCACAATAACCTCCACAATAAAATCATGTTAAATGACCTGCTGCAGTGCACATATGAGGCCACTCATCCATATACATTGACATGCAAAAGTTTGGGTACAATAAGAATTTTGTTGAGTGAGTAGAAGAAAAATGGATCTTCAAAAGACAGACAAACATTACTTTCACATTCAAAACATTTCAGGTTCAGCCCCAATGACACATCTCTTCCTCTGGGCACAGTGCAGTGATGAGTGATGTGTCAGACATGTGCACATGCTCACCTCTGGCGATACACTGGGTTGCCTCATACATACTTATCCCACACAGAAACTAAGAAACTTGATTTGTATAACAAAAGCTCTATTGGGATGTGATTAAATGTACATGTGAGTTCAGATATCATTCGTTATTCTACAGAAGCTCCTCTGTGATTTTATTCCCATTCAGATCCACCATGTCTGTGTTATTCTCCTCCTCCTTGGACTGAATTACCTCCTGTTTTTAGTTAACTCTGAGCTTATCTGATCATTCTAGTCCTGTCTGAATAACTTTGATATTTGCAGAAGATGTTTGGCCATATTTAGTCTCCTAGTGCACAGATCCACAGATGGTACAGCTTTACGTGGAGGTTATAAGAAACTGAAATGGAAGTAAAAGTGAGGCTGATTATAATCACAGCTACAGATACAAGTCACTGTTTGACTGTGAGCTCCTTACACACCTAATCTTAACCATTAATGCAGCTGTAAATACACTAATAGGACACATATGACCATATAACACAGACAACCAAGGTAGTACAAATACATCCCCCACAAAGTCAATCCTGAGAGTTTTAATGCAGGAGTTTCATCTATGAGGAGACATGTTACTTTATTATCCAATAATTATAACAGTCTAATCCTAATTAGGGACTATGAAATTGGGCAATTAACAGGAGAAGGAACGCAGTAAGAGAAAGGGTTAAAATAGGGAGATGACAGTGGAAATTAAAGAGTGTTGGCCGGTATGTACAATGTTGATCTGGCCCATTGTTTCTTACACATTATTCAGAGATTCCTTGTTTTCTTATATTTTAATATGCATACAAAATGTCTCAATGCTAATTATTTTTCTGCTGCCTATTCTGAGCTGCCAATCACAGATTTTGCTTTAATAACCCATGTGCTGAATATTTTTGGAATAAGTATTAAAAGAACATTGAAAGCATGTTGAAAAGCTTTCAATTCTTTACTGATGTTTAAATACCAAACTAATGGAACTGAGCACTCACTTCCTGTAATGTTGTTCCTGCTTCTCATGTTTCTACAGTCAGAGCTCTGACACATGAGTGACAGTAAGATAAGAAGTGTCATTACCAGCATTTTGAAAGTCAGAAGCTCTCAGGATGTTTAAAACCATTTGGGTTTGTGGAGTTAGAAAAAGTCATCATTCTCGGTTGTCTCTTCAGCCTCCTCCATCATATAATAAAGAGTGATGACTATGCCAAATAGAACATGTACTGAGGCTGTTGCAGATGACCTGCAGCCTTGCCATCTGTTCCACGGAAATTTTGCTGCAATGAAATTGAAGAGAACAGAAATCAATTGGTTGTGAGATTTTCATTCATTCATTCAATTCCTTTGAACTGAATTTTGTTTTGCATTAATTTAATCATCAAAGAAGCAGTTTCTACTCAAATTACAAACAAAGTAGTGTGCAAAACTCTAGAGACAAGTCATGGAAATGGACTTGAACATTTGCTGTAAAGTTAGATATACAGGTTGTCTCAAAAGTAAGGAAACACCCATATAAAATATTCCAGCAGATGGTGATCCCATTTTAGACACAAGCTGCAGGGAAAACCTGTTCATTCTCAAGTTAATACTGTGATTTTATGTAAACCAGAACATTGACCACAAGGGCTACAGTGTTTTACCATGTTGGAGTATTAAGGCTCATCTTTTCTCTCATTCCTTATTAACTTTCACCAAAAAATCAATAATGCAGTCTTTAATTAAGAACAGCAATGTTCTGTATTTTCACAGAGTAAGCAACAGCCTTGACATGATCCCACAAATCTAAAGGAGAACAGGAAAACATGGTGGACTGATTCTGTGAATCAGTTGAAATATTTTAGTGTCAGGAATAATATGCTTCTATGAGCCGTTATTGTATGGCTCCCTTATTGTAAGGTCACAATAAGGAAATTTGCATAGAACTGTCCTGGCACCACCCTTAACCAGTCAACCCCCACCAGAGCCCCACCCACTAGATTAGTTGAAGATCCGTCATTTTGGCCTGCTGTTTTTACAAGCACCATGCATAGACGAACGCTATGAATGAGAGAGAGAGAGAGAGAGAGAGAGAGAGAGAGAGAGAGAGAGAGAGAGAGAGAGAGAGAGTGTGCTTGCTGCATTCGTGAAGGTCTTTCTCTGGCTCCGACTCAGGGTCAAACCTCTATGTTCTGTCATTTTCACGTGTAGTTAATGCTGGTGATGGGGCGTGCCCAGTAACAGCTTATTTGCATAAAAGTGACAGAGCCCTTTTATGACTCATTCTGAAAAGGACTCAGACTGGCAAGAATATAGCTGGTAATTTCTCTTTATCCATCCATACAGTATCCCACCCGCTTAAACCTTATCAGGGTTGCGGTTAGTCCCCTACCCCCTCACTGGGTGCAGGGCATTACTCTATCCCAACTAAACCCAGGACAGGGTGCCAATTCATCGCTGGGTGGATTTCACTTGATGCGAAAGGAATTTTGTGCAAAACAATGAATGAACATGTTTTGTGTAGCTCATATGCCTTTAAAAAAAACAACTATTAAAATGTTCTCAATAGAACCAGAAGTGGTCCTCTACGGCATTGCTCAAAGAACCTTTTGTGGCACATTTATTTTTAAGAGTGTAGACCACAGATGCTGTATTTGTACACTGATAAGTACAAACAAATGACATCCACTTTTGGTCCTCTAATAAACTTTCTCCAGATATTGTCCATCATTAAGACTCCTGTAAACCTAATCCAGTGTATCCTGATCTGAACTAAAGTCACACCGAGTAGTCCTGTGTTTTAGGACAGATTTGTTTGGTATCATCACTAAAACTGATGACCAGCACTTTCTGTTTTGAGTCAATTATCTAAGATGGTGAAAGAATGTATTTATTTATTTATTTTAAAGTTCACAGTAAATAATAATCTGTACAAAACCATATGGACTAGTCTGTGAAACCTTAATTCAGCTCTCTGTTTGAATATGCATTTTTTACAGAAATGACTATTTTGTGACTATTGAGTTCTAGTGTTTGCTAGCAATGTTAGCCTCACAGCTCCACTCCTAAACTAAAGAAGCAAAATTTAGACTTGATTTTAAGGCAATTAAATGGTTTTCTATGATATAACAATACAAACTGAGGCGCACTGACTGACAAACATGTATCTACTGTACTCGCAGCTCCTAAAGGTCTTCAGCCAAATTAGGACACATACACACAAGCCTGCAGTGTCCTCCTCACTCCAAGCCTAAGAAGATGAGCTTTGATGTCATGCCTAAAATCAGCTCCCCTCCACTTGAAGCCAGTGGCTGTCGCTCGGCATTCTGGGCTGGCCCAGCGTTCCACATTAAAACAACAACTCTGGCCTACACTGGAGTCACAGCAGCACTATAATGAGCATCTTAAGCAGGACCGGCTCATCTGATTGAAACCTTTATGGCTCAGGAGAGACAAAGTTTTATGTTAATGATAAACTAGGAGCTCAGAATAATGAGCATCATGTCTGTCTCTGACAGTCCTGCTGTTGTTTCTGTAGAAGCTTCTCTAAAGGCTGGACTGAGTCTGTCTCCTTAAACAACCAGAAACAGAACAATGGCATAATCACTTTTAAAGTTTGGGTCACACTTTATTTACATAAGTACATTAGAGTTTAGTGTGTGTGTGTGTGTGTGTGTGTGTGTGTGCAAAAAGGTTCTTTTCATATCACGCCTCTGATGATGATGATGAACTTGAAGATGAACACAAAGCTTTAAAAAGCTTTAAAAAGCAATTTCTATATAAAAAACCAAGCTTAGCCTTAACCTTAGATTGTAACTTGTCAAAATGTGTAGTGAAAGATAACAAACTGTCTAACCAAATGCCCAGATTTTTATATGTTGTGACCTGTTCCAGGGTAGCTCCCTCATTTGTAGAACATGAATGTTGTCTAATGACTGTTGTTTTCTTCTGCAGGGAAGTTCTGTGGTTATTCTAAGCCAAAGCCAATCGTGACTCTGGGAAACAGTTTGGTGGTTTATTTTGACACCAATGACAGAGTGACTGAAAGAGGATTCAAAGCCATGTACCAAGCTGTGTCTCCTGAGTCTGTTACAGGTACTTCTACTAATATTACTACTACTACTACTATTACTACTATTATTACTACTATTACTATTACTACTACTAGTATTTTTACTATTACTACAACTACTAGTCTTACTACTATTACTCGTACTATTACTATTACTGCTACTACTACTACTACTATTAGTACTATTACTATTACTACTACTACTAGTATTACTACTTTTACTACAACTACTGCTAGTCTTACTACTATTACTCCTACTATTACTATTACTACCACTACTACAACTACTACTAGTATTACAAGTATTACTAGTATTACTACTATTACTCCTACTCTTACTACTATTACTAGTATTACTACTATTACTAATACAACTACTATTTCTACTACTACTAGTATTACTATTATTACGACAAATACTACTAGTCTTACTATTACTACTACTATTACTACTACTACTACTATAATAATAATAATAATAATAATAATAATAATAATAATAATAACGAGAATTACAATATGCAGTGTTAATATGGAAATTGTCTGGAGTTGCATGACTGTCACTGTAAAATGCTGCTGTTGACCTCATCAAAAGAATATTTTCACTGTGAAATGTCATCTGTACCTCCTGCCATTTTTCAACAATTCTTTTTTTTCTCTGTGAAGTGAAGAATTAAATCATCTTATTCTGTGTGTGTTTGTGGAGGGGCGGGGGGCGTAATGTGTGCCTGGGTGAGGTTGACCTAGAAACCGAGGGGCTGCATGAGAGAGAGAGAGAGAGAGAGAGAGAGAGAGAGAGAGAGAGAGAGAGAGAGAGAGAGAGAGAGAGAGAGAGAG
>BRDA01071964.1:0-13118 GCA_036984385.1 Crenuchus spilurus | reverse complement strand
CTTAACACAGTGTCGCCATTGAGCTTCACACTGAGAGAGAGGGGACTTCTTTAGCTTTCATTTTAATGTCATGACAACCACAAAAACCTGAGCTCTATTCTGTGAAGACATTGTGTGTGTGTGTGTGTGCGCACGCGCGTGTGTGTGTACACTTAATGCAAATCAGGTCCCGTCATACATTAGATAGATTGTCAAAGCAATGGCTGGTTTGACAGGATGTGGTGGTGAGAGGGAGGTAATGTGTGTGTGTGTGTGTGTGTGTGTGTGTGTGTGTGTGTGTGTGAGAGAGAGAGAGAGAGAGAGAGAGAGAGAGAGATGGTGTGATGGGGGACTGACTAACAGGTTAAAGCAAGACAAGTAAAGAATCTCCATACCATGATATAAGTCTATGGCTCTCCACTTCAGTGCTGCATCTGAGATACATAAATTGTGAAAAAGTGAAAATCATAAAAAGTAAACTGATCATTTATTTCATTCATTCAGGTGCACATTGTAGTTCTACAATTACAGACTACAGTCCAATCTATTCTCTGTTTACTTTGTTAGCCACCTTTCACCCTGTTGTTCACTGGCCAGGACCACCATGGAGCAAGTGTTACAGTGACACTGTTGTGGTAGTGGTGTGTTAATGTGTGTTGCACTGTCCACTCTATTAGACTTGCCTAATTTGTTGGTCCACCTTACCCCATAGATGTAAAGTCAGAGAGTGTAGCACATCTGTTGCTGCACAGCTTATACTCTGTGGCGGTTTCTAATATGGCAGATATGGGCAGTCGCTCAGGATGGCACCTTGTCAGGGTCACAAGCCCAGGCCCTGCCTCTGCCCTCCAGCTTAAAAAATTAAACACATTTCATACAGCCTATCTAGCCTGCATATCAGTTTCCTGTTACTCCACCCCTCCCTCATGTGATGAAGAGTGGAATAAAGACACTGCTATTCATTTTTGCTGCAGAAATCATTGTTTTTGCTGCTTTTTATATTAAAAATACCTTTTATTACCTTTGACATCAGACAGACCCCCTTAAGAGGCCAAATTGCACCAAAATGGTCTCATTTATTTGTGCTGAATTGTTCCATTAAAATGAACATTTGTGCTATTTTTTTAAGGAATTAAAATAGCACAACTACGAACTATTAACAACTATTAATGAAAGCAGAACTATTAACAGAAACAACACTTAAACTTTTATTTTACTGCACAAACTTTTTTTTATGTTTACTGCACAAAATTGTTTTATACTACCTGACAAGTTAAAAAGTGTTTTTATAAAATGGATAATTCCGGTCCTAAAATTGTAATTACTGTTTACAAATTACTGTTGTAAAATCTGATATTCACTGGCACTGACCTTATCACAACATCTGAATTATGTATTAATGTTCTGATGCTGTAGAATGATATTCACCCTCATGTTGCCTGGCAACAGTGTTAACTGTTTTGCACTATGTGCAGAAGAATAGTTTATTATGAATGATTAAAAGAATACATTAAATTATGAATTGAATATTCATTCCTTATCATGAATATATATCCTATCAGGGTCGCGGTTAGTCCCCTACCCCCTCACGGGGCGCAGGGCAGGGCATTACATTATTCAACTAAGCCCAGAACAGGGCGCCAGTCCATCGCTGGGTGACACACACACACACACACACACACACACACACACACACAGACAATTTTACAGTACCCAATTTACCTGACCTCCATGTTTTTGGACTGTGGGAGGAAACCGGAGACCCCGGAGGAAACCCACACAGACACAGGGAGAACATGGAAACTCCGCTCAGATGGGGAATCAATTGAATATTGGTGTGTTATCATATTTTATGTTGACTGGCATTTTACTGATGCAATAAGACACTCAAGACCATGCTACTCTGCTTTGCGTCATGCAAAAAACAGCATTCCCCATGATAAAATCACATTAACGCATCACCTTTCATGGCTTATTGCTTTCATTCAGTCCACAACTTGTGAATTAAAATAGCACAAATATTAATGTTAGCAGCACAAATTGAGCACAAAAGAATGAACCCATTTTGGTGCGTGACATCGCAGCTAATAAAATGTAACATGATTTCTGCAGCACAAACCAGCACAAAGGCGTTGGTATTTGTTGGTTGACGTGGGCTCAGTTGTTGGGTAATGTGTGAGCCCAGTGGGGGAAGTGGTGGACTTTACCAACACGCAAACAACACATTTGCTTGGGGCCCCAGATATCAGGGGGCCCCCTGCTGGCCAAAAGAGGTTTGCAAAAATGTTTTTCAAAACAACTAAATGCATAATTGTTTTTGATGTTCAACACTAAAGAGATACCATACACCACGGATGTAATTTGGGCTGGGGTGTGCTGGTATGAGTACATCAGGTACAGCAGTGTCAGTGGAGTTCAGAGTGGTTAACAGATGGACTGCAGTCTTTATATCAAGATATACTGTACCGGAAAGTTAAGGCTGACAAAAGGATGCAATATATTCCCAAATGTTTTCAGAGTGTAAAATAATGTAACGCTCTTGGATCTGCTGCATCCCAGCCCCAATTCATTTCTGTTCATGTGCCTAATTTGTTTACGTTTCCCCATGTGCTGTCCTTGCATGTGCCCTCTGTTTGTTTATGTTTTCCATGTGTTTTGTTCACGTCATGTCTCCACACCCTCCCACCCATTATGTCATGTTTTGTTCTTATTGTACAGCCCTACCTTATCATTACATGTCATCATGTATAACACCACGTCATGTTTGTTGTCAAGTTGCTACAACTTGTTTGTTTTGTTTGTTTATGTAATAAAGCCTGCTTGTTTTCTACAGTCCATTTCCGCAGCACCCGCCATACTGACAAATATCTATTGCTGTCTTATTTGTTTACTAGTTTATTTGATCACATGATGACAACTTGGGGTACACTCATATCTGTAAAATTATATAGAATAAGTGATGTGACCATGTACATGACTATTTTCATTGGTCATACAACAGTGTGGTATACTTAACAGCTGGATCTTAAGGAAGCTCTTCTGCTTTTCATTTACAAACCACTTAACAGCACTTGCAGTGTATGTGGGACTAGAGTGTTCACTCGTCCCTTTCCTTTCCAATTCATTACATCCTCAACCACAGCGCATTACTCCACTCAACTCATTCCTGTCTCCTGGGGGGGGAGTTATTGGTCGAACCGTTTTAACCCCATTTATCCTTTTCAGAGCCGATGGAGAATATTTTATACACCCCCCTTCGCCCCAATACTAGATTTGTGCAAAGTGGTTCAGAATTGAGTTGACCTGTTAGCAGCAAACATTTCAAAAATAGATATGAGAGATTATTTGTAATTAACATCTGTAGTACAAAACTGGCCATTTACGGGAATGAAATTGAAAGTGAGGTGAATGTGCAGGCTATCACAGTTACAACATTTAACCAAAACCTAAACATTTTGAGAAACTGAAAAATACCCAATAATGACAAATTTTAAAAACACACAGAATCATTAAAATAATGTTAATAAAATAGAAAAATAAAAATAAGAAAGGAGACCAGAGAGTGTGTTCCAAATATAGGGGATCACACTTTTCAACCTCCCTGGTGAAGTCTTTCCAGGAATGCTGGAGAAGAGTCTGATGGTTGAATCTCAGATTCAGGAAAACAATGTGGGTTTAGTCCTAGTCATTGAACATTGGAACAGCTCTTTACCTTTTCCAGGATCCTAGAGGGTCCATGGGAGTTTGCTCAACCAATCCACATGTGTTTTGTGAGTTTGAAGAAGTAAATTGACCATGTCATTTAGGGTATCCTGTGGGGGGTGCTCTGTGAGTATGGAGTACTGGGTTAATTGCTAAAGGCTATCCAGTCCCTATACACGCTATAAAACAGATATAAAATAGATCTATAAAAAATATAAAAAGAAGCATGATCCGAGAGCATGATCTGCATTGCCAACAGTAAGCCAGACTGGTTTCCAGTTGAGGTTGGACTTAGCCAGGGCTGCCCTTTGTCACCAATTCTGTTCATAATTTTTTTATGGAGAGAATTTCTCAACGTAGCCAAGTGGTGGAAGGTGGTTTGGTGGCCTTAGGATTCCATGTCTGCTTTTGCAGATGACGTGGTCCTGTCCAGAACCTCCAGCTCTCACTGGACCAGTTTGCAGCCGAGTATGAAGTGGCTGGGATGACAATCAGTACCTTCAAATCCGAGACCATGGTATTCAGCTAGGAAAAGGTGTAATGCTATCTCCGGGTTGGGAAGATGTCCTTCCCTCAAGTGGAGGAGTTTAAGTATATCAGGGTCTTGTTCACAAGTGACGGTAAAAGGGAGCAGGAGATGAACAGTTGGATCAGTTCAGTGTCCAAAGTGGTATGGGCTCTGTACCAGTCTGTTTTGGTGAAGAGAGAGCTGAGCCAGAAGACAAAGTGGTTTTGGTCTACTGCAAATATTGACCATATCAGAGACCAAAACAGCAATAACCTGTGAACCTGTGCAGCAACAGACATGCTACACTCTTTGATGTTACATCTACAAGGTGGACCAACAAGGTAGGTGTGTCTAATAGAGTGGACAGTGCAACACACATTAACACACAACCTCCATGACCATGAGGGTGTTACTGTAGCAGAGGTATAGTCCACGTTCCAACCCTCACCTATGGTCATGAGCTTTGGGTCGTGACCAAAAGAATGAGATTATGGATACAAATGGCTGAAATGAGTTTTCTTTGTAGGGTGTATGGGCTCTCCCTTAGATATAGAGTGAAGAGTTCGGAAATCCAAGAAAATCGAGAGGAGCCAGTTGAAGTGATTCAGGCACATGGTTAGGATGCCTCCTGGATGCCTCTCTGGTGAGGTGTTCAGAGCATGAACAATGGGAGGAGACCCTGGGGAAGACCTAAGACATGCTGGAGAGATTATATCTATCAGCTTGCCTGGGAATGCCTTGGAATCCTTCCATATGAGCTGGAAGAGGTGGCTGGTCAGAGGGATGCCTGGTCTACTTTGCTTGGGTTGTTACCTCCATGACCTGGACACGCATAAGCGGAGGATGATGGATGGATGGATGGATGAATAATACATATTTGATAATATCACCATCCATCCATCCTTATCAGGGTCACTACCCCCTCACTGGGCGCATGGCAGGGCATTACACTGTTCAACTAAGCCCAGGACAGGGCGCCAATCCATCGTTGGGTGTACACACATGCACATACATACATATATATACACACCCACACACACACACACACACACACATATACAATTTAGAGTACCCAATCCACCTGACCTGCATATTTTTGGACTGTGGGAAAAAACTAAAGACCCCAGAGGAAACCCATGCAGACAATGGGAGAACAAGGAAAATCCGCTCAGATGGGGACTCGAACCCAAGACCTCAGCACTGAGAAGTGAAAGTGCTAAAACTAACCCACAGTGCCGCCCTGATAATATCACATTTTGTTATATTCTTTCTTTTATTGTAAAGCCACCACTTCTTATGTTTTGCTCCCCGGTGTTTTTTTGTTGGAATATGAGACAGAACCAGGGGGGTAAAAGAGAAGAACATCACAGCTCAGAGCATATACTGTAAAAAAAATCTAGACAAAGCAATCACAGGTCTAGTGCCCCTCCTGGCTGATGGCAGTACTATTTGTAGCTACACCCATACCTTTGTTTTTCTATGACAAAACATCTCATTTTCAGTGCCATTATTCTCGTCTTTGTATCTACAGTGTCTGATTCGTACAGCTAGTTTCCCCTGTGCTAATTCTCAGAAATTAATCTTTAAATCACAATTGTACTATATTGTAAAAAGGTGTGGTTACATTTGGAATTAAGTAATTGACAGTCTTGGCTCTAAGACAACAGCTACATCAAAGATGGACAGATTCACAATCGCAAGTGACAATTCAAAGATTGCAGAGATTTTTTTTATAGCTACTTTCAAAATATAAAATATTAATTGTCATAATATTATTAATAATATAATGATAAAATAACAATAATAATGTAACCAAAAATCTTAAAATGTATAAATTAATATATTTCATTAAAAATAAAGGAAGATTAACAGGAGATTTAAAAGATAGTATGCTAGTAGTTCTTTTTCCATTTACATCCTATTTGTCTAACACCTTAGATTTTGGCACATAGCAATGTTACATTATATCAGTCATGTTTAGTACTTTGTTGAAAATTCCTTGCATGCAATGATTGCATGAAGTCTGTGAATCTTAGACATCACCAAGTGCTAATTTTCTTCTCTGACAATGCTTTGACAAACGTCAAATGTAATCTTCAACTCTTGCTTGTTTTGAGGACTTGTTCCCTTCAGTTTTTTTTTATTCCAGTTTATGGAAACATGCTCAAATAAATTTAAATTGGGCGATTTACTTGGCCATTCAATAATTTTCAAAGTTTTACTTTGACAAACACAAGTTTTGCCATAGCATGTAAGAGATCATTATCTTGCTGTAGAATAATGTATTGCACAATGTGTTTGAAAACATTTACTGGAACATGAGCAGAACATATGTTCCTATATATCCCAGAAATCATTGTGGTATTGCCTTCAGCTGCTACCTCAATAGTACACACTATACTGCAGCAGCCATACATGCTCAAGCCATATGACACTCCCACCACCATGTTTCACAGTTGAGGTGATGTTCTGAAAGTCTTCGCATTTTGCTCTTGCAATTCCTCTAAGGTTAATACTGAAGACCTTGTTCCAGAATTCTGCAGGCTCTTTTACAATTTATTTTTTGCAAATCAGGCAATTCTGTGTTTGTGGCTAATGGAGCCTCTGTGTTTCTGTTACACACCTGGCTCCCGAGTATTTTTCTTTACCAAAGGTCCCCTTAAATTAAAATATGGAATGTGTACTTAAATTATTCAGTGACAATTGACCTTACATTCATGTACAGTACATATAAAAGGTATGCACTCCTCTGTTATTTTTTCCTGCTTCTCTACTATATGCACTTGAGCCCTTCCTGGGGGCTTATGCCAATGGGAATGAGTTTCCTTCTCTGCCTTCCAATTGAATTGCTTTTCTATTTCAATGGAATACTCTATAATATACAATGGCATATCTCATATAATACTTAATATATAATATAATATAATATAATGCCAATGTGTCTTATAATATAATACCAATGTGTCTTATAAACTTATACGACACCACACACACTCAGTGATATTGGTAGCGCTACTTGTGTGCTTGCTACATTGATTGTTTATGCAGTTGATGGAGTTAAATGTTCACTTGTAAATTTAGCCCAGGGTTTTGCCTGTGAAGGCTGCATTTTTTGTAATGAAGACCAGAGAGACAGCAGTGGACATCCATTTTGAAGCTGATTAATGGAGCTGATTTTTGTTACAATTTTTTTTTAATCCAGCACCTTAGTTTAGTTGATGATTTTCATTTAAGTTAACCATTGTGTCATTTGTTTGTCAATTAATTACGAAATGTATACCTATAAGAATATAATGTACCTTCAATCTGTCATTCAAGTGTACCCATGGTGTTTTTAAGCAGTGTATTATTGCAGATATTGTATGTGATAGACCTGGGACAACAGGCCCAATATTTGCTACGATGTGCTATGATGTGAGACAATATTTTCTACAAATATGTAATTGAAATCCGAAATGTGTTATATGTTTTCAAAGTGCATTTTGTTAATCTGTGGAAAGTAAGAAATGACATAGTTGACAGTCAAGAATTCTTTGGAGCAGTTCATCTACACCTTGTCAATTTGCTTTTATTGAATCTTTGCACCTGATTGCCAGAGGCTGCACTTACTTCCACTGTTCAGCTCAATAAATCAAAGACAGTAATATGATATATCCCAAATTAAAGCTGCCAAATAATGTTCATCCATAACTTATTGTGGTTACTGTACAATAAGAGATTCATAAAAAACTGCAATAAAGACTATTTCCAATCTGTAACACAAGAAACTAAAATTAATCAAATAAATTACAGCAGCCAAAAAAGATAACTGTCTCATGACAGGACCAGATTCATGCTTATGCCAACACTCATAAAAATAAAGGAGTCCCTTTTGGTTCCCTAAAGAACCTTTTCTTTAATGATTCTTTATAAGAAATGGTGCAAAGGTCTGAAAAACCTCCAATTAATATAGATTTTATAACAGAATAATTAAATTGGCATATATGATAGCATGAAGATGGTTCTTCTATAGCATAACTCAGTATATTTTGTGGCACAAAACAAGGACAGTGAGCAACACGAATATTAGAATAAATATCAAAGCATGTCAAAATTAACACAAAAGATGATTACTATCAATACTTTTTACACTGTTACTAATTTATAACTCTTATTTTAATGCAATGTAATGTTCTTATATTGTGTATAATTGTGTTTCCTTCTTTTTAGGTATTAGTAATGGTTTTGTTCTAATAATGTCTGAACTGAACAGTAGTTTGGACTCTAACCTGTCTGTACTAGCTGAGATAATTCTCTTAATGCAAATAAAGCACTGTTGTATGTCACTCTGGATAAGAGCATCTGCTAAATGCTGTAAATGTAAACAGAAACATTTAGATTTTTGGAACTGCACTGTTGAGGTATGTTTCTGAGTGATCCAATACTTTTGAATGACTCTTTGATAAAAATTAAGGGTACCAAGTTTTGAGTCATTCTTTTTATCACTGTCACCAAATATCACTTAAAATGTATAATGAGTGGGCTACCATTTGTATCACAAGGCATATTATGTGCTGAAACCAAGAAAATGTATGATATGTAAAAATTTATGGACAGCATTGGTATAACTGCTCATTATTTAATGGTCTCACATGCCCAATGACACAGGGTACTGAGCACACTGAAGATGGCACTGTGCTGAAACACATTTGTGCCTTGACTTGAGACCAATAAATAATCAAAACTATTCCTGGGCTGCCTACCTTAAATCCACTCCCCATAAGGGCAGTTAGAAGCAGACAGTCACAGAGACAGAAAATGTCATGTTAATTTCCTACAGACAGAATAAATAGGATTTTATGTTTGCTCTTTAAACAGTTTATGTTCACAGACCTTCTGTTTCAACAACCGAGAGAAAGAGAGAGAACAGAAGTTGTTTAGCAAGCTAGAGTTAATGAAGAGATCATCATTAGAGGCCTACCATTGTGTAGCAATGCCCTCTTAGCAAAAGTCTGTAAATATCTGAGAAGTGAAGAGACCAAATGCTGGATTTTTGGCAAAGACATGTTCACCCATTCTAGCAGTTCAACAGTCCTGGGTCTTCTTTGTTGGATTTCTCATTTCATGATGCACCAAATGTTGTCTGTTGGAGAAAGATCTGGACTGCAAGAAGGCTGCAAATCCATGCTGTTGTGATGGATGCAGTATGAGGTTTAGCATAGTCTTGCTGAAATATACAAGGCCTTCCTTGCAAGAGAATTGTCTGGATTGGAGCATATGTTATGCTAAAACCTCTATACACTCTTCAGCATTGATAGTGCCTTTCAACATATGTAAGCTGCCCACAGCATAATGCAATCCCATACCATCAGAGATGCAGGTTATTGAACTCTGCACTGATAACAAGCTGGATGATCCATCTTCTCTTGAGCTTCTGGACTGTGTTGACAATTGGCTTCTTCTTTGCATGCCCTATGTCAACTTTAACCTGCATTTGTGGATTGAATGGCGAAATGTGTTAAACAATGATTTATGTAAGTGTTCCTAAGCCCATGCAGTTATTTCCAGGACAGTATCATGCCTGTTTTTAATACAGTGCTGCCTGAGGGCCCAAACCTCATGAGCATGACATGTTGACCATCAGCCTTGGAAATCACACAGGGAATTATCCACATTCTATTAAGGTTTTCATTATATTATATAATTGAGATAGTGGGATATTCCAAATAGTTTAGCTATTTTACATTAATTAGTTGTTTTTTTATTCTTCAACAATGTTTATAACACAAACAAAAAAACAAATTGGTGACCTCTGCCAGTCTTTGCTTGTCTCTAAAAACTCTCTAAAATGCTCTTTTTATACCTGGTCATGTTATTTAGTTGCAAATTTCTTTTATACCTGTTTTCATTAGTTTCATTTACTTTTTACCCTTTGTTGCCCCATATCAACTTTTGTGATATTGTAACATTCTCAGGCTCAAAAGTCCAGCCATCCTCTCTCAGTTTATGTAGAGTTTTAGTTTTATTCCCTCTGGTGGGTCTACCTACTCCAAAGGTTTAAATGGCATTACAGTCAATAACAGATTCAATTTCCCTTCCCTTGATACTGGTGGCCAACAAGCAGTTCCATGCAGTCACCATTTTCACCAAGCCAGACTTGTGCAGTGCATATAACCTTATACGTATTTGTAACGGGGATGAATGGAAGACTGCCTTCATGACTACTTCTGGTCAATATGAGTACCTCATGATGCTGTATGATCTTATCAATGTCCCTTCTATCTTCGAGTCTTTATCAAAAAGGTGCTGAACTCAGGAGGTCCCTCAGTTTTGCAAACTTCTACCACCAGTATATTAAAAACTTTAGTACATCAGCCATGCCCCTTACATCCATGTTAAAAGGCAAGCCCCACTCGCTGAGTGGACTGATGCTATCCTCACAGCCTTTACAACAAGGGCCAAATCACACTGATCCCATTGTTATAGCTTACTCAGCACATTTCCTGGCCCATTTGAAGTTTGTCAATGACCATCTGGATTATCCAGATGAGGCATGCAAGAAAATCATGTGGACAGATGAGACCGAAAAAAAAGCTTTTTGGTGTAAACTACATTTGTTGTGTTTGGAGGAACAAGAATGATAAGAATAACCCCCAAAGCCCCAAAAACTGAAAGATCTGGAGAAGATCTATATGGAGGAGTGGGCCAAAATCCCTGAAGCAGTGTGTGCAAACTTGCTGGTCAATGCTGGTGAAGAACTACAGAAAATATCTTACCTCTATAATTGCAAACAAAGTTACCAAATATTAAGTTCTTTTTTTTCTATTGTATCAAATACTTATTTCTTTGTAGGTGGGAAAACTTGCTAAACCAGCAGTGTATCAAATACTTATTTTCTCTACTGAATGAGAAGCAGAGATTCAGATACACTCATAGAAAATGGACTAGGGTTTACACAAGCTACCACAAACAAAATTATTTACAACAGGACTCACACAGAAGGGTATACTTATGGGAACATAATTACACACAGGTGAACACACTAAGGGGCAGGGAATAACAGGGCAAAACAAGGTGGTAACAAGGCAGACAGACACAAGGACAGAAAATATGACAAAGCATGACAGTACCTCTCCCCAAGGTGACACCCAAAAAAAACTAATTCTGCTGGCTCCTTGGCTGTGGACAAAGTCTTGGTTGGCTCCTTGGATGTGAGCAAAGCCTCATTTGACTCCTCAGCTGTGAGTGGAGCTGAGCAGGGTTCTTTGGCTGCACTCAGGGCTGAACAAGAATCCTTGGAGTTGAACATAACCCCTGAAGCATTCTCTGGTTTCTTCTGAGCTGAGTCAAGGGTGGAGTCATTCCTCATTTTCTTTCCTACACTCTTATGATGCTTCTGTGTCTGCCTCTCATCCTGAACAAGGGGTGCCATTTTGTCTGCTAAGCTCAGTGGGTCCTCTGGTTTAATCAGCTCCACCACATATGGGTCCCACAGTAGGTCCTTCTCCTCTTCAGAACAGCACCTGTTTGAAAAAATGTAACATAAGCAATAGGGTTGAATGGGATACTTGTTTCAGATGAGTATTCGGTATGGATAAAGCATTTTTGACAAGTATGAGCAAAAAACGAGTAAAACTCGTCAATATCTGTACTCATACTGAAGGTAAATCCTCATTAGGTAACTGTCTTCATGATCTGTGATTGGCCAGCCACACACAGCCACACAGAGCACCTGCACCCTACAGACTCTGCAGACACTCTCACACACACACATACAGACACATACAGACCTGATCTCTCTGTGCTTGGCTTCACTCTAGCTTACTGCTCTCTTCGGTACTCCTTAGGTTTCCTTCAGCTCACCTATATTTCAGTTTGTATGATATTTAAAGGTACTTGGTGAACTGGATTCATAATGTATGTGGTGCATTTGACAAGACGTCAATGGGTCGTGTCACGTCGGTCACTGCCTCCACTCTGGTTGGGTTTTTTGCCATATGTTTTCCGTTATGTACTGAAAATAAATTTTTGTAAGAAAAAAAACAGTTTGATCATAAAATAAAAAATAAAAATAAAAAGGGAACTTGTGTTGCGCATGACAGCTCTTGTTCATGTTACATTACATTACATTACATTGCATTTAGCGGACGCTTTTATCCAAAGTGACTTACAATAGTGGGAAAGTACAAATGCGAAAAAAAAAATAATAGAGTTGTACTAGTATTTACTAGTACTAAGTATTAACATTTCGATATTGAGTGCTAAGTGCATATCAGTACTCATGGGGAGTATTTGGGATCACTAGAGCAGATGCTCTTTGAAGAGCTCGGATTTTAGGAGTTTCTTGAACCCAGTGAGGGACACCTCTGCTCTAGTGGTGGTAGCCAGCTTGTTCCACCATCTGGGAACTACTGAGGAGAACAGTCTGGATTGCTTTGTGTGAGTGTTAGGAAAAGCAAGGCAACGTTCAATGGAGGAGCGCAGCGACCGGGCAGGAACATAAGCTTTTAGGAGCAAGTGCAGATAGGAGGGAGCCTGCTCTGTCATCACCTTATAGGCGATTGTGCAGGCTTTGTGTTTGATCCGGGCAGCAATCGGAAGCCAGTGTAGCTCAATAAGCAGTGGGGTGACATGCCTGTTTTGGATGGTTAAAAACCAAACGTGCTGCTGCATTCTGGACCATCTGTAGTGGTTTAATAGTGCAGGCTGGGAGGCCTGTTAGCACAGCGTTGCAGTAATCGAGGCATGAGATAACCACAGCTTGTACCAAGAGTTGAGTGGCATGTTGCGTTAGGGACGGTCTGACTTGTCTGATATTATAGAGCGCAAAGCAGCAGGACCATGCAACAGAGGCTACATGATGTGTGAATGAAAGCTGGTCATCAAACATAACCCCAAGGTTCCTAACAACCTTTGATGGAGAGAGTGAGAGAGAGTCAATCGTCAAGGT
>BRDA01071963.1:0-24795 GCA_036984385.1 Crenuchus spilurus | reverse complement strand
GAAACCTGGGACTCTTGTACAGTTTGGGGCCCTGAATATATTCAGAAATGGATTAATCACAAAACGCCTCACGATGGACGTGGCAGCATGGCAATTTCCACACCTACAGTCAGAGGCATTGCATTGCAGCTACTGAGGTTATGGTCAGTGGTATTACAGTTATTGGTGTTATGGTCAGTGGCATTGCAGAGAGTAGTGTTACAGTTTAGTAGCATTAAGATCAGTGGCATTATGGTAAGTACAATTATGGTCAGTGGTGTTACTGTTATTGGTGATGTGGTCAGTAGCATTATAGTCAGTAGTGTTACAGTTTAGTAGCATTAAGATCAGTGGCATTATGGTAAGT
Organism: Crenuchus spilurus; assembly: GCA_036984385.1. NCBI lineage: Eukaryota > Metazoa > Chordata > Actinopteri > Characiformes > Crenuchidae > Crenuchus > Crenuchus spilurus. Next base: position 24,449 of record BRDA01071963.1, on the reverse strand, counting down.
ACAATTATGGTCAGTGATGTTACTGTTATTGGTGATATGGTCAGTGGGATTACAGTCAGCGGAGATATGGTCAGTGGGACTACAGTCAGCGGTGTAATGGTCAGTGGGATTACAGTCAGCGGAGATATGGTCAGTGGGACTACAGTCAGCGGTGTAATGGTCAGTGGGATTACAGTCAGCAGAGATATGGTCAGTGGGACTACAGTGAGCGGTGTAATGGTCAGTGGGATTACAGTCAGCGGTGTAATGGTCAGTGGGATTACGGTCAGCGGTGTTATGGTCAGTAGCATGATGATCAGTTGCATTGGTCACCTGTGTTTCAATCAGTGGTGTTACAGTCAGTGTTGAAACAGTCAGCAACATTACAGCTTTATTGATAAGAAAACTCTTTGTACAAAAACTTAAAATGGCGTCTAACAAACGTGGAAAGGGATATGATTTGATCTTTTGAATATTGTGCCACGTGCAGATAAAGTCCTAAAAGTAGATAAAGAGAACCCAGTTAAACTAATGAGACACAAATATTAGACTTGCTCATTTATTTATTGAGGAAAATGATCCAATATGACATATTTGTGAGAGACAAAAGTGTGTGAACCTCTGCTTTCAGTATCTGATGTGACCCCCCTTTACAGCAATAACTGTAACTAAACGTTTCAGTAACTGTTCTTTAAACGTTCTGTAGTAGAACGACTTGTGTGTTTAGGGTCGTTGTCTTGCTGCATGACCCACCTTCTCTTGAGATTCAGTTGATGGACAGATGTCCTGACATTTTCTTTAGAATTCTCTGATATAATTCACAATTCATTGTTCATCAATGATGACAAGCCGTCCTGACCCAGATGCAGCAAAACAGGCCCAAACCTGATACCACCACCATGTTTCACAGATGAGATAAGGTTCTTATGCTGAATGCAGTGTTTTCCTTTCTCCAATCATAACACTTTTCATTTAAACTAAAATGTTCTGTTTTGGTCTAATCCGTCCACAAAACATTCTTCCAGTAGTCTTCTGGCTTGTCCACGTGATCTTCAGCAAACTGCAGACGAGCAGCAATGTTCTTTTTGGAGAGCAGTGACTTTCTCCTTACAACCCTGCCATGCACACCATTGTGGTTCAGTGTTCTCCTGATGGTGGACTCATGAACATTAACATTAGCCAATGTGAGAGAGGCCTTCAGTTGTTTAGAAGTTACCCTGGGGTCCTTTGTGACCTCGCTGTCTATTACACGCCTTGCTCTTGGAGTGATCTTTGTTGATCGACACTCCTGAGGAGGTAATAATGGTCTTGAATTTCCTCCATTTGTACACAATTTGTACACAGTCCAAACTCTTTAGAGATGGTTTTGTAACCTTTTCCAGGCTGATTAACATCAACAACTCTTTTTCTGAGCTGCTCACAAATCTGTTGTTCATTCCATGATACATCATCATCATCATTGATTTCTTTTGATTAACGTGCAGGTGCAAAATCCACACCAGTGGGCCCACTTCCAGGTAGCTGGCTAGCTGCATGCATGGCAGATTTCAGATCTCTAGGTGTCCCTATTATGACATTTTTGGCTGACCAGGTCTACGCTATCCAGCAACTTGTAAGTTACACTTCCATAAATGTGTTGTGAAGTGCAGACTTTGATAGATCCCTGTTCTTTAAATAAAACAGGTGCCCACTCGCACCTGATTGTCCTCACATTGAATGAAAACACCTGACTCTTAATTTTACCTTCAAATTAACTGTTAATCCTAGAGGTTCACAGACTTTTGTCTCTCACAAATATGTCATATTGGATCATTTTCCTCAATAAATAAATGAGCAAGTATAATATTTAGTTTAACTGGGTTCTCTTTGTCTACTTTTAGGACTTGTGTGAGAATCTGATGTTTTAGGTCATATTTATACAGAAATATAGAACTTTATAAAGGGTTCACAAACTTTCAGTTCCAGTGTGTGACAATGCAGCAGAAGTTTTAAAAGTGATAAACTTACATTAAATAGTAGGTATTCATTTCTCTGACAGCTGTTTGTTTGCTATAGAAAGGAAAGAAGACACGTACGTTAGAAGAAATTTCAACTATGAAACATTTGACGTTTAGAAGCATCAGCATCGGGATATTCTCCACACGTTCCTGATATCATATGGAAACCCTAATTAGTGGTGCTTCTGTTCATCCCCATAACATTATGAGCACATGGCGATGATAACATGAACCTGATGAGAGCAGCTCACTCTGGGATGCATTAGATGGTAAAGAACATTCGGTTCTCGTAATCAATGTGTTGTAATTTGGAGAAACAGACAGACGTTAGGACCTGAGAGTCTGTAAATGCCCAAACCATTAAAGCCAGACAGCTGGGTCAGGGCATTACCACCTCCAGTAATTTAAAATGAACAGTGACATCCAAATTCCTGAGATTCTAATCTGTGGGATGTGCTGCCAGGTAACACATTTACACCATCTGGCAGATGCTCTTGAAGTGAATTACAGCTTCAGCCATTACATTTGAAGGTGAATGCAGAGTTTGGAGTCTAGCCCAAGACTGTGGCGTACTTGCCTGGCAACTGAACCCCAATCTGACAAATGGGAGGCAGCCTTGTTAGGTTCAGAGGATTGGTATAGCGAGTACCTCTATAGGCTGGAACTGGTGTGTCGGCATGTGGAGGATCGGATCAGATTAAGCACATCAGCATGGTTGGTCAATGTTTTGGCTCATCCACAAAAAAATGTGCAAAAGCAAAAACTCATGAAGGTTTTTCAGAGCTCGAGTTTCTCCAGTTTTGTAAAGCTCAGTGCACAAACAGACAAAATACCTTAAAAATACTCAAGGAAAGACTCTTAAATAGTACTTAAGAACTTCACTCAAGTCTTTCGCATCCCTGCAGAGATCGTGTGAGCTTACAGTGCTCATCGCTGTAGGTGTTACCTTTATACATTAAATAGTGAATAGTTTACATTCATCATTGGATTAAACTTGAGGTTAAGGGCAGTCTTGGGCTTGTAGTTTACTGGTTACTACAAACGGAAACCCTGAGTTTATTACCTGAGCACGCCCATCAGACGTTTCTCCTGACCTTTGAAATTTGTACTTTGTACCACAGAGGTCTTAATAAAAAAATAAAGTGTTTTTTGTCCATATATATATACACACACAGTGGGTCCAGAAAGTATTCAGACCCCTTGAACTTTTCACATTTTGTCACCTTACAACCACAAACGTAAATGTATTTTATCCATCCATCCATTATCAACCGCTTTATCCGGGGTGGCGTTTACAGTTTGCCAGAAGCCATGTAAGCTTGTAAACAGCACTTCTTATGTCTTTCTTTCAACAATACTTTCCTTCTTGCCACTCTTCCATAAAGGTCAGATGTGTGGAGTGCAGACTTATAGTCGTCCTGTGTACAGATTCTCACACCTGAGCTGTGGATTTCTGCTCCTGCAGAGTGACCATGAGCCTCTTGGCTGCGTCTCTGACCAGAGCTCTCCTTGTTCTCCGTTTTACTTGAGAAAAGTACAAATTTACTAAAATTACACTCAAGTACTTCCCAACTCTGCTACTATGTGTTGTACAAACCTTTATCCACTCAATCACTTTAACATGTGTATTTGGACTTTTACAGGTTTTTATTATATTAACTTAAACATTTTTACATTCAGGTCATCTGAACATCCTCCCCAAAAGTCCTTTCACATCAACAAACCATTACAATCTGTCCAAACATACCAGTATACACACTACCAGTCAACAGCTTTACAACACCCAAGCTTTTCCCAGTTTTAATGAAAATGACTGAGTTTAATGTCTCTGACTCTGAAATGAAAGCACAGGAGTTCAATAAGAACTCAGTGAATCAGTTTATAGACAAAATGTGTCTAAACTTTGGCACCTTTGTCAGATATAACAGCTGAACACACTCCTGACATTCTTTCTACAACAGACAAACATTCTTCAGACAGTTCTTCACTAATCTGCTGCAGAACGTCACATAAATGTTGGCTCTTGTAGGTTTGCTTTGCTTTTCACTTCATCCTAAATCAGCTGGATGGGGTTTAAGTCTGAGACTGTGCTCCACTCCATGTTTTCAAGCACCAGAAACGTTCTAAAACTTTTGACTGGTAGGGTAAGTATGTGTACACATGCTTGCAAAAATGAACAGAAATCAAAGAATCAAGGTTCTGACCCGACATTTATTTCAAGAATTTGTCCTAAACCTTCAAATCCAACATTTGACTGAAGATGCACATCTGGTTCTCCAAAATACCATAACCAGACCTTCTGCAGATATCAGACAGACGTCTGTCTGTTCTTTCATGTTTTTGAATGTATGGAGTCTCAAAATAAAAACATCGTACTTACATTAAACCCAGCGATGGTTGGTTGGTTGGTTGGTTACACACACTCTCACACACACACACACACAGATTTTACAGAAGCTGGACGTGTAACTCCTCTCTGCACTCCAAAGTGTCTCAATATGGCAATTACATCTTTAGCACCTGGTGGAGGACTTTGATCCGGTCGGTGATGTAGAGATTGCTGATAGAACAAGCACAAGACATCCTGGTCAACTTAGTTTAAAGAAGTGACAAATTGTGACGTAATTTCTTCTCGACAGGATGTGCCAATATTACAGCATATGCCGTAAGACCATATATGTACACTCAGGGGTGTTAAAAGGAGGGAAATGTAGGTACTGGTTGGGTGTGGGTACTGTAAACTGTACTCAAGTTAAAGTGGATGGAGCCAAAGAATGAATGATCATTAGTTACTGTAAAAATGCTCAAATAAACAAACCAAACAACAACAACAACAACCAAAACAACCAACAACCACCAACCACAACCAAAAACAACCAACAATAATCAACAACCAAAACAACCACCAACCACCACCAACAACCACAATAACCAACAACAACCAAAACAACCACAATAATCAAGAACCAAAACAACCAATAACCAACCAACAACCAAAACATCCAACCAACAACAACCAACAACCAAAAACAACCACAATGATCAATAACCAAAACAACCAACAACCACAACCTCCAACAACAAACAACAACCACAACCTCCAACAACAACCAACAACCACAACCACCAACCAAAACAACCACAATAATCAAGAACCAAAACAACCAACAACCACAACCTCCAACAACCACAACCAAAACAACCAACAACCACAACCTCCAACAACAACCAACAACCACCAACAACCAAAACAACCAACAACCAAAAACAACCGCAATGATCAATAACCAAAACAACCAACAACCACTGGAGGTCATTTTGCAGGGCTCTGGCTCTGCTCCTCCTGGTCCTCCTTGCACAAAGGAGGAGGTAGCGGTCCTGCTGCTGGGTTGTTGCCCTCCTACGGCCCCCTCCATGTCTCCTGTTGTACTGGCCTGTCTCCTGGGATCTGCTCCATGCTCTGGACACTGTGCTGACAGACACAGCAAACCTTCTTGCCACAGCTCGCATTGATATGCCATCCTGGATGAGCTGCACTACCTGAGCAACTTCTGTGGGTTGTAGACATCGCCTCATGCTACCTCTATGGTGAGAGAACTGACAGAATGCAAAAGTGAACAAAACATCAGCCAGAAAGGATGAGAACAGAGAAAAGGTCTGTGGTCACCACCTGCAGAACCACTCCTGAATAGAGGTTGTCTTGCTAATTGCCTCTCATTTCTACCTGTTGTCTGTTACATTTGCACAACAGCAGGTAAAACTGATTCACAGTCAGTGTTGCTTCCTAACTGGACAGGTTGGTTTCACAGAAGTGTGGTTGACTTGGAGTTACATTGCGTTGTTTAAGTGTTCCCTTTATTTTTTTTTTAGCAGTGTATGATGACTACAGTGCAGGCAGATAGAGGTCTTGCACTAGGATTGGACCAATTATGGCCTGATTAGGGAACTTATGGATTAGTTACACCAATGACGAGTATATTTTGGGCCAAAACTGGGCCAGATTTAAGAGTCACGTTTAAGGTTTCTCATGAACTCTGCACTACATGTGACACCAAATATAACGTACCATTTGAAATGTTGGTAATTATTGCCATTTTGGGTCAAAATCATATCAGAGTTATTGTTTAAACTGGGTCATACCATAGAGATTAGAAATACTCTTCTGATTGGCTGGCAGGTAGCTGTTAATTCTCTGTAATGGGAAAAACAAAGCGGGACGTGTCTACGTGGGTTTCCTCTCACAGTCCAAAAACATGGAGGTCAGGTGGATTGGGTACTCTGAATTGTCCGTTTGTATGTGTGTGTGTGTTCACCCAGTGATGGACTGGCACCCTGTCCTGGGCTTAGCTGAATAGTGTAATGCACTGCCCTGCACCCAGTGAGGGGGTAGGGGACTAACCGTCACCCTGATAAGAATTAAGCAGGTGTTATAATGGATGGATGAAAAAAAAGCAAATATCAGACTTCAAAGTGTCCTGTTGTACCAAATTCATAGACAAGCTGGAGGCTTGATCTTCTGTCAGTGCAGTCAGGGCTGCACCCCATTGAGAATCGTACATATTAAATGTCAGTAAATGACTGCAGTAATATTACATTAGAAAAGCTAGAATCCCCATAAGAAAAGCTATGAATTTTGAAGACAAACTTGTTTATGATCCCAATTTCTCAAAAATTCCAGATTCTCTAAATAATGAACTAATCAGCATGTTATTATAAGACACCAAGTTATTTTGAGATCTAATTAGTAGGTCATTATTTAGAGTCACTGTCCATCAGTGTTAATTTTGATTTAGTTTTAGTCTTAGTCTACTGACTAAAATGTATATTAGTTTTAGTCAAATTTTAGTCATGTAGTTATTGTTAGATTTAGTCTAGTTTTTGTTGATGAAAACTGAAAACATTTTAGTCAATTAAATGTTTAAAATATTGAATCTAATTTTAAAGACTGAAATACTAAATTTGGGCCAGATGAAAATCAGGATTTTGGTATAATAGATAACCAATAGCTTATTTGTTTTACTGAGAAAAAAAATTCAGAAAACTTTCACTGTGTATTCATCAATATAGACAATTACTGTATGAGCCGTGGTGCCAGTTAGTTTACAAGTATGAGGGAATGTTGGGCAAGGATAAATCCAAGTTATCATTAAAGCACTGGACCAATTTTAAGTAGAAAATTTCTCATTTGTTTGACCTGTTAAGGAAATCAGTTGAGGACAGCTGATGGTTGATCAGTAGGATGTTTATTGAAGAAGCAGGTCAGCTCTCAGGAGATAGACTGCCTCAGCTTCATCTCTCTTGCCCTTACATACGTTGAGCAGAGAGGAAGTGGGGCTTGGACTTGAGACAGCAGGTCTCCAGAGAGTTGATGGAAAGTTACAAAATCTCAGAAAAAGGAACTGTCTTCCAGGCAAAACATCTGTATTAATCAGTCATGGTCAGCAGTTTCTTGGATTGCACCATCGCTGTTGCCCAGATCCGGTGGCAAGACAAGATCAGGCCACCCACAGTAACAGAGCAGTATATTTTATAACCACTTAAGTCCGTTAATCATACAGAAGTGTAAATCTGTCAAACAAAGCATCCCTTGGTTAATCTATTCTACAGAGCTGGATTAAACAGTTGAGGAAAGCAGAAAAATATAATCATAGATTACAGATTGTCATACATGAGTATAAGTAGAGAATTTCCTTTACAGACCCAAGATGATTAAAGCCCTCGGAATTAATTTGGAAATTCATAAATTCATTTGACATTGCGCGCAATTACTCAATGTGCCACGTTGCAAGTTAGTTTTGAGGTCAAAAATGATCTTGGGCCAGGCTAATTCTTGGTTGTCCTTTCAGTACTGGGTCTGTTCTGTGTTGCTAATGTCTTATTTGCCTGGCCCAAGATGAATAAAGCTCCAGAATTGATTTGGAATTTCATAATATCATCAATTTGCTATTGTGAACAATTAGTCAATGTGACATGTTGAAAGGTAGTTTTGAGGTACAAAATGATTTTGGGCCAGGCTAATTGTTGGTTGTCCTTACAGTACTGGGTCTGTTCTGTGTTGCTAACGTATTATTTGTCTGACCCAAGATGAGTAAATCCATCAGAATTAATCTGGAAATCATTATTTCATTAATTTGCTGTTGTGCACAATTACTCAAGGTGCCATGTTGCAAACTAGTTTTGAGGTAGGAAATGATCTTGGGCCAGGGTAATTGTTAGTTTTACTTATAGTACTAGATCTGTTCTGTTTTGCTAATGTCTTATTTGTCTGGCCCAAGGTGAATAAAGCCCTCAGAATTCATGTGGAATTTCAACTTTGATTTGATATTGTGTTCGATTGCCCATTGTGAAATTTGCCATGTGGTATTGAGATATGAACTGATCTTGGGTCAACTCAAAACCAGGCTTTCCTTTGACAGAGGGACTTGTACATGATGGGATTTTCATGTTTCTAGTCCAACATTAATAATGTCCTCAGTATACTTGTAAAATATCACATTTGTGTTTATTTACTTGTGTGTGCAGTGTTTTATCTAAAGGTTTCATGTTGAGAGTTGTGTCAGTATCCTTCTCAATCAACAGGATATTTTCACATGCAGAGAACATTTATTGAACAAAAATTTAAGAACAAAACAATTCATTTAAGAACAAATGCTGTTTCTTCCTCTGATTCATTTGTGTGTATTGGTTATGCAATCTCTTAATTTTGAGGTACAGTAGCCAGAGTAAAAAAAATCCTGACCGTGGAAATGTAGAGTTAAAAACTTTTAATAAATAAATATAATGAATTAACAGAATAAAATTTCGTTTATAAAATATTTTATTTGATTCTCTTTTTCATATCCACAACGTTACATCGAAAAATAACTGACGTCAACATCATTCGTTTTTCTATGTATGTAAACGCGCAACATGAACATCCCCTTCAATTTACCGTCAGTCTCGCCGCGAATAAGTAACTGTGAATAAGGAACCAGACGAATAAGTAACTGTGAATAAGGAACCAGACGAATAAGGAACTGTGAATAAGTAACCAACTTCAGCCTCGTACTAAACACACACATCAACAGCAATCCCTTCACAGCCTCTTAAAAACCAGAAATAATTTATATCTGCGTAAATATCCAGTATAACAAACAGACACACAAGAGAAGTCTGCCCTCTGAGCTTTCTGTCACAAACCATAAAGGATAGATTAAGAGGGAAAGAGTTGGGTTTCTCCATGCGCGTAATTTGTGGGGGGGATAGGGGGGTTATGACCCCCCCAATAATCTGATCCAATCACTATAACCCCCCCAATAAAGTCACATAATTTCAATTTACAAAAACATCTTTCATGGATAACTTGTTAAATTTCTTTATTCATGATAAATTTTGAGTAAAATACTAGCATGTTTAGGGCGGCACGGTGGCTTAGTGGTTAGCACGTTCGCCTCTCAGCGCTGAGGTCTTGGGTTCGAGTCCCTATCTGAGCGGAGTTTCCATGTTCTCCCCGTGTCTGCGTGGGTTTCCTCCGGGGACTCCGGTTTCCTCCCACAGTCCAAAAACATGGGGATCAGGTGAATTGGGTAATCTAAATTGTCCGTAGGTGTGTATGTATGTATGTGTGTGTGTGTCTGTGTGTCGCCCAGCGATGGATTGGCGCCCTGTCCTGGGCTTAGTTGATTAATGTAATGCCCTGCCCTGCGCCCGGTGAGGGGGTGGGGGACTAACCGCGACCCTGATAAGGAATAAGCGGGTGTGATAATGAATGAAATGAATGAATACTAGCATGTTTAATCATTTGGTAATGTAACCCCCCCTTTCCCCACAAAAATTTGGTATCATTCACCACCAAGCAGCAGCGCCTCGCCGTTTGCAGGGTTGCCAGGTTCGTGGGTTTCACGCCAAATTGGACTTGTTTGAAAATCCAGTCGCGGGTGAAAATTCAAGCTTAATAAAAAAATAATCCCTTATAAACAAAATACTACGTCGTACACTCATAGTTGTTTTTCCCTTTGCTTCAAACGTGTGACAGACATTTTGGGCTAGTTTAAGCTTCTGAAGGGCGGGTTTTAGACTTACTTTGGACTGGATATTTTTTGCTGGACCTGGCAACTCTTACTGTTTCCTTGCTTGTGCAAGCAGCTGCTGGGGGAGTGGGTGTCTTAAGAAAAAACAAAAAGAGCACCAAAAAGTGGACAAAAAACATTTTTTCATTGTTGGTCGACAACACCGCCTTGTAAAAAGCGGAAAAATCAAAATGAGGTAAATGTATATGTATTGTTAGCTGATGATTGAATAACTCTGCCGCTGTGTATCAGACACACTATGAATAAACGTTCAGGTATTTTAGCTAGCTCCGTTAGCTAGCTCCGCATTTCTTAATTGTTTAAGGTGCAGAGTAAATACAAAGAAAGTTAAATAAATACATAGTAAAAGCATTACAATGTATTTCTAATACAGTTAACCCAAAATCTCCTGAATCCTTTTAGAAAAGTAAATGATTTAATAAATAAATAAATAGGCAGACAGCTCAACCCCCCCAATGCTGGACCCAAAGTTACACCCTTGGGTTTCTCCGGTGTGCTGGACTTTCTTTTACTGGTTCCTGTTGGCTAACATTAACTTACACTTAATGTGGACTACCACGGCTTACGTGCCTTTCCTCTTCATTTCATTATATGACTGTATTTAAAACAAAACTGAGCCTGTATGTGTGTCTTACAGCTCCAGTTAGATGTGTTTGTGATCTATTTAATCTAAACACCTAAGATAATGATAACAGATTACACATTTCCCCTTTAAACACTGAAACATTCAAACATGAAACATATCAGATATACATATTCATCACCGTTAGCCAACTAGTTAACATCTAGCTAGCTAGCTACATTAGCTTACCTTTTTGTAAAGCTCGTGGTGGTGAGAACTGAGGACCTCTTGAGGTTAGTAGTGTTTTTCCCAGTTATTTTACATCCACAAACTTTGCTCTGTTTTGTTTTGTGTGGCAGCGAAAGTGAAATTACTCCATAAATCGCTTCTTCTGTTCTGTTCAAGCTGCGGCAGTGACGTCAGCACGTTGTGTTGTTAAACTGCACCAGTGTGACGGGCACCTTGACGTGCGGCAGGTTTACTTTAAAAAGCGGATTACTGGACAAAAACATTCTTTTTGTCATTCTGTGACATTTTCGTTTTGTTTTTATTCATCGACACAAAGTCTAATACTTTGTCATACTTTTCGTTTTAAAATATTAGTTTTTATTTAGTTCTCGTCTCGTTTTTGTCATGAAAAAATGGTCGTCAACGAATATTTTTGGTCATAATTATTAACAAAATTAACACTGCTGTCCATATGTTGAGATATTACAACGTTTTAAGAACCACTCACTTTTGGGATACTATGTAAGTGTTTTAAGATATTTATTTAGAATTCAAGATAGAATTTATGTATTTTAGTGGCCAATTAATCTGATTATCAACCCTCCACATCACCTGCAATGTCTGACTCTCTTAGGAGGGGGCAGACGAGCACAGGCCTCCTCTGATATCAGTGACGTCAAGCCCCTTTTTCCCCCAAACTGCTGGAGCTACTTCACGGCCGGACAGCTCGCACACTCGGAGGAAACTGCAGTAGTGATGGGAAGTTCGGCTCTCTTAAGTGAGCCGGCTCTTTATGCTCGACTCCCAAAGAAGAGCCGGCTCTTTTGGCTCCCAAACAGCTCTTTGCTTGTTATCATTTGTAACTTCAGATTTAAATCTAAATAAGCAAAAATAAATGGTTTGTGTGCTGAGAAACCCTTTCGCCTTCAGTCTTTTTATGATAAACTTTATAATTGCTTCACTTTGTGCATTAGTTATTATTTTTTTATTATTTTTATTTAACTTTTTTTTTTATCCCCTTCCCAATGTAGTGGTAGCCAGTTAGTCCATCCCCTCCGTTAGGCCTCTCCCCATCACTTTGCAATGTCCCTGACTCTAGGAGGGTGCAGGCAAGCACAAGCCTCCTCTGTTGCATGTGATGCAGCCACCGCCTCTTTTTGAACCACTGCTGATACACCATCACTGGAGAGCCTAACGCACTCGGAGGAAGGCACACAGGGTCCCCAGCTCTGATTGGACCAATCAGTAGACGCCTGAGCCAGCGGACAGTGCCATGTGAGAGAGAGCGCGCCATCTACCTGCCCAGAGAGAGCACTGCCAATTTTTGCTCTCTCATGCCCCGACTGTTGATGGTAAACAGCATGACCGGGATTCAAACTCACGATCCTCGGGTCATAGTGGTAGCGTCTTTGCCCGCTGAGCCATTTGGGGCCTTATTTAAGATTTTTAAATTATCTTTTAATAGAACACAGGATAACAAACACACACTGCAAACAAATCTACAGAATCAACAGCAGAACCAAACTCTTCATGTTGAGACACGACATAAACCTTTAGTGCAGACTGGCATTCAAGAGAATCAGACGCCTCAGTTTGGATGGGCTGATGCGATTCCTGCCCCTTTTCTCAGGTTTGTTAGCAGAGCTAATGAGAAATTGGGAGCCGGCTCTTTTGCAAACGACACATCACTAAAGTGCAGATCCCCAGTTATGATGGATCGCCCGGCAGACGTCTGAGTCAATCAACTCTGTTTATAGTGCTAGGTAGTGTGTGCCATCCCATCCGAAGACAAAGCACGGCCAATTCTGCTCTCTCGAGGCCCCGGCTGTCGATGGCAAGCAGCATCATTGGGATTCAAACTTAGTCGTAGCCACACCTCAGCTATCTTAATCTCGTACCTCAGCAAGTCGAGACCTCACTTTATCTCAAGCCTCAGTTAAGTCATGGACACAACGATTTTCATTTACACAATTTTTAAAATCTAGGGAACACTGCCTGGAAAAGATGGTTCGTCTCTTCACACGACTTGTAGGAAGAGAGAATTAGTCACTTTTAGCGCCCACAGTACCTCTGCAGTTAAAGCTCTGCTCTTGGACACAGCGTTTGAAGTGGTTCCTGTTTCATGGTAGCTGAGAGGGAAGCACTGCAGGTGGCTGAGGGTGTCACGTTGGTCACCGGGCTGTAGAAGCCAGTGATGGTGTTAATAGTTGATGTCACACGCACAGCAGAAGCAGACTGGTGTTTAGCACCTTTCACATGGCTAGTTCTGCCTCCCCCATATTTAACATGTCAGTTTTTCTACACAGTGCACATTTTGCATGTCCTGGTCTTTCTCAACCCAAAAGCCTTATATTTGTGCATGTGAAGCCAGACATCATTAAGTCTGCATTTCCCTGGAATTGTGTGAATTTAAAGTAAGTTTAACTTTATGTAAACAAGCTGCAGCTCAGGCTGGAGTCTGACGTAACACCACACAAGTGACCAATAGTCCTAAACAAAGTTACTGTTTAACCAACATGCACTGCTCAGTCGATTAACAGAACATTTACAGTGGTAACCCTACTTACAAGCATTCCTACTAACAAGTATTCCAGGTAACGAGTCGAGATCTCGGAATAGTTTTGTTCCAGGTAACGAATAAAATGCCAAGTAACGAGTAGCCTAAATTAGTTCAACTATGCCAACCGCTAGGGTCGCGGTGGTCGTAGCATCCCCTAGATGCTAGTGTAGAAGAAGAGGTCAGTCATTACCTTTGACCGCTGTCCAGTGAAAGTGAAAGTGCTAGTGAAAGTGACACAAAGACAGCAAAAGGTAGTGAACAAGAAAGTTAGATACATTTTACTTTTACTTTTCATATGATAAGTGTAACCATGCCATACACGTACGCCCGTCCTCCTGTCCTCCTTAGCCGCCAGCCTACACGAGCACCGTCGTCATCTCGTTTATGTTTTAAAAACCCATATAAACACATTATTTAGCATATTAAAGTATACTGTATACTGGCCGGCTGACACGGATTAATCAGTTTTACATGTATTCTTATGGAGAAAATGCATCCAGCTAACGAGCAAACCAGCTAACGAGCTCGGCTCCTGCATGGATTAAACTCTTAAGTAGGGTTACCACTGTATATGTATACATATATATTTTTGTAATGCTGTAAAGCTCTTATATTGTGTATAATTGTGTGTTTTAGTGATGGTTTAGTTGTAACAGTGTCTGAACTGAAGAGTAGTTTGGACTCTAATCTGTCTGTACTAGCTGAGAATTCTCTTAATGGAGACAAAACATTGCTGTACATCACTTCAGCAGGTTTTATCAAATATCCATGTGTTTTCCACAACTTTTCCAGGGCTGGAAAATGCTATTTTCAAATTTCATGATTTTCCAGGTTTTTCCTGACCGTATGAATCCTGTCTTTTAGTATAAATCTCTCCTCAGCACCGCTGCAGTAAACAAATTTGAAAGACATGGCACTGACCAAAATGTACACAAATGAGAGGAGTCAAGAGACGCGTTTCTGATGGGGCCCCAATATGATCCCCATTAGAAAACAAGGACAAAAACATTTGGGACTGAAATTTAGCATTATTTTTAACATTTACAGGCAAAACTCTTACAACTTATATTAAATGAACTTAATGTACTAGATAAAAAATATTTTGAGATTCAGTTGCAGAAATTCTGTAATGCACATTTGATTTGGATTTACTCAACATGGGGTTCATAATTCTTAAAAAAAAAAAAAATCAGTGATGGGCGGGGCATTGAGTTAGACTAAAGTGTGTGCTATCATTAAGATGAACCAATTTGCCAATGTGATTTTTTGACCTCCGCATTTAAACCATTCGTGGAGTGACACACACACACACACACACGGCTGTGAGAATTTGTGCTTAAAGCGGTGGGCAGCCCTTAGCCACCGGCTCCCGGGGAGCAGTTGGGGGGTTAGGTGCCTTGCTCAAGGGCTGGGGATTGAACGGGCGACCTTCCGGTCACAAGACCAGATCCTTAACCACTAAGCCATGGCTGCCCCATCACAAATACACACAGATAAAAAAAAAAAAACAAAAGTTGATGGAAACAAAGTTCAAAAGCTGATTCAGAATGAAATTCTGAAAAATATGGATATCGATAAGGTCCAATTATCAGCCAACGCCTAATACAGACTAATATTAAACAAGCTCAACAAATTCAACAGGAGACATTGTTTACTTAAAATAAATTTAGGTAACAACTATAAACCAAGTCACAGAAAATGACAGAGGTGAGGCTGGAGGGTAAATCACATGACGGCTCTACTTCCAGAGCTTTTTGATGGACATGTTCTTCTCGCTGTCTTTCTGCATAACCTGTTGACAGATAACAGATCAACTGTAGTTTAATCTGGTTCAATTACACCAACATTGTACAGTAAGTTCCTGAAAAAGCCAGCACAACATCATCTATATGGGAAGACCAAAAGATACTCAGGCACCAGGTTCAAACTAGTGATGCACCGAATATTTGGCAACCGAAATTACTACAAGCACAACCTTTACTAAACTACACTTGCTGTGATGAAGCCAGAATACAGCCGCTTAGCTTTGTGTTTGTGCTCCCTGCTGCAGTGTTAGGGATCATCTCACAATTAGCAGAAGAAATGTGAAGTGTTTCAGTGTCTGTAGCCAATGACACTCACATTAAACACACAACACATCCATGTGACTTACATCATTCATTTTAGACATTTATCATTTTATTAAATATTAGTAATAATGTAACACACATGCATCTTCATACATATTCATGTATTACTGTCTTTGTTTTATATACAAATATAATCAATTAAACTCATGTTATTAAACCTAATGATGTCAAACCAGCTTTTGGAAAATAGTTTAGTTACTCATTTTATAATCATTTATAAAAATGAAGAATCGTGTTCAGTATTCAGCTAAAATGTTTAATATTGCTTGGCTTTGGTCAAAAACATTCATTTCTGTGCATCACTAGTTCAAACCTTTCCATTTTTTAAAATAAAGCTCAATTCTTGTTTATTCACCATCTGTTTTTGGAATTCTGTCACACAAATCATTAAACCGGCATAAAACAGGAAATTGAAGGTGAAGAGGTAAGTGAAAAGTCCTCCACTGACCTCTACTGGTGTACTTTGAAAATGTAATTTATAAAGCTTATTTTAAGTCTGTGAAATACCTTTGCGACAGCCATCTCAAAATCTTCCTGGGTGACGTGAACCCTCCTCTCTCGCAGAGCGTACATACCAGCCTCCGTACAAACACCCTGTGGCACAAACGTCCGCAGTAAACACTAAAGCCCACAAGATACAAGTGGGGTCTTCCTGTGTGGAGTAAAACACTCCCTACATTTTAAATAAACACCCTCTATGGGGTCACGTCAGTGGGAAAAGGAAGGATTTGGTGACGAGTACAGAAAGTATGGAAAGCCATTATTGTAAGACAGTAGATGAGAAAGTGCAGTCAGTCAATACTAAGTCATCACAGTGAGTGTTTAATAAAAACAGTAGCTTTGCTTTAGATGGAGGACGGACAAATGATGTTACCTTGACCTCGGCACCTGAGGCACCGGGCATCAGCTCTGCGATTTTCCGCAGGTTTATTCCGCGGGTCAGGTTCATCTTACGAGAGTGAATCTTCAGAATGTCCAGACGGGCCTGAAATATAAGTAAATAAATAAATAAATAAATAAAATAAATTAATTAATACAAGAGACTGCGAGATCTCAAGAATTCATGATTTGTGAGTGTGTGTGGGGCGAGGGAGGGGGAACGACACTGACCTCCTCATTGGGAGGAGGGAACTCGATCTTCCTGTCGATACGACCGGGTCTCAACAAAGCGGAGTCCAGAATGTCGATACGGTTGGTGGCCATAATGACCTGCAGACAGAAAAATTTCGCATTTTACAACATTTTGTGAGCTTTACATGGAAACGTAATTTTTTAATACTACCCTGTGCGTTATGTATGCTCGTACCTTGATGTTCTTTGTCGCCTCAAATCCATCCAGCTGGTTGAGGAGCTCCAGCATGGTCCTCTGAACCTCACTGTCCCCACCAGAGCCTCCCTCCAGCCTGGAGGAGCCAATGGAGTCGATCTCATCCATGAAGATAATGGAGGGTGCATGTTCTCGGGCCATAACGAACAACTCACGAACCATACGGGCACCTACAGCCATCATTTATCATTAGACTGTAATATTTTACAGAAGACGAGTTAAACTAATATCCGTGTGTTGATGCTGTCTGAAACCTACCCTCGCCAATAAACTTCTGGACCAGCTCGGAGCCCGACACTCTGATGAAGGTACAGTCTGTGTGGTGAGCCACAGCTCGGGCCAACAGGGTTTTGCCTGTGCCAGGTGGGCCGTACAACAGCACCCCCTGCAGGAAGCGTAAGAATAAATCCTTTGATTAGTCAACAAAAACAAGGCGATGTGCTGACAGAGCTAAGGAGGACAGATGCTCTCATCACTTATATAAAATCATCCTAAGTGCCCATTTTACAATTTTAAACCGTCATGTCAGTATGTCTTTTAAAAACCATGTGAATCACAGAAATAAGTGGATGCTCATACCTTTGGCTGTGCAATCCCAAGAGCCTCAAACAGCTCAGGGTGCTTCACTGGCAACTCGATCACTTCCTTGATCTCTTTGATCTGTTTGTCCAGACCACCAATCATCTCATAAGTGGAGTCGGGCACTTTCTCCACCATCATCAGGGAGACCAGGGGGTCCACTTTGTTGGGCAGAATCTTGTGAAGTGTGTAGCTGTCATTACGAAGCGCTACACGGCAATTTGGGGTCACCTGTTAGGAAGACACA
Organism: Crenuchus spilurus; assembly: GCA_036984385.1. Lineage (NCBI taxonomy): Eukaryota > Metazoa > Chordata > Actinopteri > Characiformes > Crenuchidae > Crenuchus > Crenuchus spilurus. Next base: position 6,772 of record BRDA01071963.1, on the reverse strand, counting down.
GTCACATTTTGTGCACTTTTAGGAGCCCCGTATTGAGAGATGAGATTAAAATAATTAAACTACATAAAGGATCTTCAACTCTGGTCCTGGAGGGCCGGTGTTCAGCAGAGTTTGGCGATATCTCTGCTCAGATACCTAATAAAACTACTGACAATAAACCTGTGCAACACCAGGACACACAGTCTTCAGTAACAGAGCTGAAGATCCTGAACCTTTTTTTTTCCCCCTCAAATGTTTAGATGAACACCTACTGACTGCAGACAAATGTACAAAAATTATAGCAGTACATTACATGGCAGGATATAATACAACAATTAACATTTCTGTAAACGGCACTAATACATTTTATAATAAATGTAATTAGAATTATTCTAGAAATGTGTGTGTGTGTGGGGAGGAAAGGACACTGATTTAAATATATATATTTAAGAAAAAAAAAAAAAAAAAAAAAAAAAAATTATATATATATAAATAAAATGTATATATAATCTAATGTATCCTTTTAATTTTATAACTTACATTTTTATATACATTTGTAATTTAATAAATTGGAATTTTGTTTTATATATTTCTTTATATTTACTATATATTTTTTAAAATATGTATTTACTTTATAATATATTAAATTTAATAAAAATGTTTTATAAATGTATTTATTTTTACTTTTATCATGTATAATAAAAAGATATTAAATATATATATATTTAACTTGTATTTAATTTAATTATGAATTATACATTTTTATTTATAATTTTTTAAATACCTTTTGATCATTTTTAATAAGTACATCTAGACGGACATTCTGACTTAATAAATAATATTTTTGATAAATATATATTTTTAAATATACTATATGAGCACAAAGTAACTGCGGTAATAGTTTAATAATCATAACAGAAATAAATCAGCAGGCAGAACTCACATCGTTAATGTCAATGTTCTTGTCCACATCCACCACAAACTTCCCCTCAGGATGAACCTACATACACAGGGGTGTAGAACAGTACACTGCATTTTAGCTCAAATTAAACATCTCGTGACGACATTGCTTTTGTCTGAAGAGAAACAGAGTGAATATGAAGAGAAGACCTGTGACGCACCTTCACTAGGACTTTTTTCTTATCCATGGCTCGGACCACCTCGCCCACATAAGAGCCCTGCTCCTGAAGAAGCTGCAGCTCCTCCCGCAGGAGACGCACTGAAAAGCATCACAAAACTAGTGAGATAATATTCACTACGTGTCCAAACGTTTGTAGACAGCTCTACTAATTAACACATTCAGTTACTTTCAAGGGCCAAAATGTAAATCCTGAAAGTACAGGTGAGGGGTCCAGGGGGCTCCGAGATAGCTCAGAAGGTCTTAAATTTGTGCACAAACCACTGGTCTCAAGGGTCTTTGACTAGTGGATTAAACTGCACATAAAGGATGCACATGGTCATAAAGAGAAGTCAGATTGAACATTAAATGTATTAGTTATACAGCAGACCCAAATAAAGGAAAAGTTAAATGTTGACATACTTCAGTTTTCATATTGATTTGGACTAAATTTCACATCATAATAAAACAAAGAAAAGACCAAAAAGGCACCTGGACCATCAAGTTTTTAATTAAAACAGACCCGTCCCAGCAGCATCTCTGTACACGGCCAAAATATAAAGTGAAGAGAAGACAGAAGAACAGAAGAGGGTGGGGGATGCATCCATGTCAAAAGTGCCATCGATTGTGTCAAAATTATTCAACGTCTGAAAACGTCTTAAACGATCTGTTTGGTTGATGGTGATGTTAATTTGGGTAAAATCATGACAGCTGACATGGATGCTTGTTTCTCTACACAGAAACAAAACCTCTTCCAACTACACAGATACTAACTACCGGGAGCTTCCCTATTTAACCAGCGGTCACTTATATAAAATCTTCTCATTTATTTTGTGTTGTTTTGAATGTTTTCTCAGATCACTTCTTTTGGCGCTTGTGTGCACGGTCACTTACGTGTTCAAGAAAAAAATAAACCTTGGTACGATACCAGAGATTTCCGACCTCTCGCGGTTGGTTCGTACCCAAACTGTTTTGTCCCTTACTCTATTTTATCTCAAAAAAGGTTTGGATTTTCATCATTCTAAAACATCTGATTTGGGATATCAAAATCCATAATTCCTGATATTTCCGGAATTTTAATCACCCCTGTACTTTATGTAGCTACCACAGCTCATCTAGTCCCTCTAAAGTACTTCTCTGGACAGTAGAGAGAGTTACACCAACAAATACCCTCAATTTCCGAAGAAACAATGGATAAGGAGGTGTCCAGAGTTGAGAAATACTGTTTTCTGATTGGCTGGAAGGTGTTATTTTTTTAACAAGAGGATCTGGTAAAAGTCATCACCATTCTCTCTCAACGCTCAATAACCATATAAAAAAACAAGCAAACTGCTGGTCTAACCAACATCATCCTTGTTCATCACTAAAGGAAGGCCATCACTTCCACAAACAGGTCAGCAACTAATTCCTCATGTTTTCTTAAATACAGTGGAACCTTGGTTTTGGTGATTAATCTGTTCTAAAGTGCCTGATGATAAACAAATGATAACTGAAGCAATATTCCCATAAGAAATAACGTGGGTGAGGGATGAATATATGGGTGGATGCTTTGTTTTTGTGAAACCAGAGTCACATGGGCACGCTGATGAAATCCTGAATGATGGCGGACAAAATTTCCCCAAAATAGTTGACAATTGAATTGTATGATAACCAGGGCAAATGATAACCGAGGTTCCACTGTGTGTCTAAATGTGGGGTCAAAGCATCACGTTATACCAACATAACGAAGGAGGTGGAGGAAAGGGAATCGATGTGAAGCAGAGTGATGTTTCCTTCACCATTAACTCCGTATAACGGGACACTTTGGCAGCCGTTGTCCCTTATGTAAGAGAAGGTGAGGAATGTGGGTTCTACCTTTGGCATTTAGCTCGTTCCTCTGGGCCTGCAGACGTCGGAGATTCTGGCTCTTTTCATTCACCGTCAACTGCAAACAGAACAAAGTTTGTGATGGGTTTGCTTAGTCGTCATTATCATCATCATCATCATCATCATCATCATCATGAGCTAATAGGTGACGCAGAAACACATCACTACCTACGAGACTCAAAAGTGTGGCGCAGGTTTGAGTGGTGATGTAAATTGAGATGATAAATGATATAGATGTGATATTATCGTGTTACAAATTCATAAAGGAAGTGACAGGTGAGCGCTACATCGTCTTTGTGACCATTTCCTCACCAAAAGATCTGCTGAAGAGGAAGAGAGTACCAGTCTACTCCAATTATGGAGCTCCGACTCTTCGGTACAAGCTCGTCCATTTTTCACTCTGTAGGTCACATGTACTGGAGTTTCCGTTTTTCATTTGAATATCTCCCAGCATTCTTTGCCAGACTGAAGCTCTACATTATAATCTGTTCAAGCAGCTTTTTAAAAATGACAACTGGTCAAAATAATTAATGATGCAGTATTTTCAGTCCTGGAATGATGCAAAGGAAAGTTGATACAGTTGTAACCCTACTTACGAGTTTAATCCATGCAGGAGCCGAGGTCGTTAGCTGGTTAGCTCGTTAGCTGGATGCATTTTCCCCATAAGAATACATGTAAAACTGATTAATCTGTGTCAGCCGGCCAATAAACAGTATACTTTAATATGTAAATAATGTGTTTATATGGGTTTTTAAAACATAAACGAGACGACGATGGTGCTCGTGTAGGCTGGTGGCTAAGGAGGACAGGAGGACGGGCGTACGTGTATGGCATGGTTACACTTATCATATGAAAAGTAAAAGTAAAAAGTATCTAACTTTCTTGTTCACTACCTTTTGCTGTCTTTGTGTCACTTTCACTAGCACTTTCACTTCGTATTGACTGACCTCTTCTTCTCTGTAGCATCTAGGAGATGCTACGATCGCAGCGCCCCTAGTGGTTTGGCATAATTGAAGAAATGTACGCTACTCGTTACCTGGAATATTACTCGTTATCTGGAACAAAAATATTCACAGATCTCGAATCGTTACCTGGAATACTCGTTAGTAGGGATGCTCGTAAGTAGGGTTACCACTGTATTTTAAAAAACAGCACAATAATAAAGTTTTACATTTAAATTGGGCTGAGCAGACATCCATGTTTTTTTGGTAGGCTGTCCCTGGAAATGTCCCTGTTTTTAATCATGAATTAAATAAACACAAAGTCCTAAAAAAGACGCAGAGAAGAGAATCAGATGTCTTGTTGTGCTTTCTTTGGCCAACAGATGGCACTGTCTGCTGCTACTGACAAACTACTACTACATGCTCACCTAGTTTTAGAGAATGCTGTGTGTTAAACTCCACCAGAAGCTTTTCAAGATGTTGAAAAAGAGATCGAAATACTACTACCAGATGATTGGTAGTGATTGGTCTGGTCTGTATAGGCAGCCAATCTACTTGATGAAGGGTACCATTCAATCTACAAAAGACACAAAACTGGAACTCTAATAGATAAGACATGTTAATATATTGACAGGTGAACTGAAAATGTCCCTGATTTTCATTTCAGAAGTCTGGTCACCTTAATTTATATGCAGCTGTGAATGTTCCAGTTAAATATACTATTTCCTCACCTGTAACTCTTCTATTTTGGACAAGTAGTACTGTTGGAGGCCAGTGCCACCTTTGCTCTCCTCCAACTCCATCTGAGGGGTACAAAAAGTACAAAATCTTAGTACAAAACATCTCCAGCCTTGGGAGAGTCGTGATCAACACAGTTTGGCGATTTCTCTTATCTGACACTACAATTAAACCTGCTGGGTTCAATCTGGAAGATCACCAAAATACAAAATACTGTATGTCTATGTACTTCTAATTGGTATGAGAACTTCAACCTCAGTCAGAAGACTAAGCTGAGCTGACAAAACCAGCAGCTATTCAATTTGGAAATTCACCAGTCAGCATATTATGTAAATAATCATGCTGCTATATGGTAAAAAATAAAGTAAAATTAAAAACATCAGACATCAAGTGTGTTGAGTGCCAACACATGGCACCATCTGATGCTATTGACCACCACTTCTACTACATGCTTGTCTAGTTTTAAAGAATACTGCTGTGCAAAACTCAGTGTTTAAGACATGAAACATCCAAGAGAGTAAAAGCAGAGGTGAGTTGTGATATTAACGTAGGCTACCATGCAAACATTAATAACAGTAATAAATAATAATAACAATAATAAATAATAATAACAATAATAATAATACTCTTTTTATAAAGCACTTGCATACATGAAAAATGCTGTTGAAAATGTTTTACAATAAAGTAAAAACAAAGAGGGAAAAATAAAGCAAATAAAATCATCAAACAGAATCAACAGTAAACTATATACTTACAATAATTAAAATGCACAAGTATAAAAATAGAATGTAAAAGTAATATTCAAGTAAAAACACCATATTTTTATGGAGACCATATAATAAAATAAATGAAATACTAATTAAATGCTAAAGAAATATGTTTTTGACAGATTTCTCCGAAAACATGTTTTTTCCTCTAAAAGCTGTCCGTTTTAATTTGGTGAATAAAACATTTGAGAACTTAATGACATTTTCAACAGATTAACTGTAAACGTCAGACGTTTGGTCTCCTTCACGTAGATAAAATGATTAAGTTTCAGGCTTAAAGGACTTTTATTCTATAACTCCTGTAGTTTTAAACGCTAAACATTAGATTGGTGTCAGACTGGACAGCTAAAAGGCTAATTAGCATGAGAAGCTAACTACACTCAGTCTCCTACAGAAGACTGAGCTGACTGACAAAACCAACAGCTACTAAACTTAAACACTTACTAAGGTAGCTCCATATGGCATTATGTAGATAATAATACGGTTATATGGTAATAAATCAGTGAAACAGTGCATTAGCTTCGTTAGCACGCTAGCCGACTACCATTCACTCCTATAGTCCTGTTAGCCGATCAGCTAACAATGAGACAGCAGAGCACCGTTTCAGCTCTAAAACACAGTCTGACACACTACTGGTCTGTCTCACAGCTTCACACGGCAGATACACATATAAACAAAGTGCACAGACGCGCTAAAACTGTCACACAGCTGCTGTATGTTTTATTTCCACAAAACTAAAAGTACTTACATGGTCGAGTCCGTCTAACGCCATCTTCATCGTGGCTCTTATGTAGAAACTCTACAGCGACCTCTAGCAGTGAGCTCCGAGAGGCGCACTGTTCACTTTTACTGGCAGACTGTCCACCTGTTTCTCTACACTCTGTTCACCCTGTTCTTCAGTAATCAGGAGCAGGTGGTGTATCATTCTCAGTGACACTGACGTGGTGGTGGTGTGTTAGTGCGTGCACAAGTGGACCAGTCACTGGAGTGAGAATAACCAGCCAACAGGACAAACTGTGCTGAGCTACTGACTCCAGCAGCTCTGCTGTGTCTCATCCACTCAACACACCTACATGCCACCACCACGTCAGTTTCACAGCAGTGCTGAGAAGGATCCATCTCTGTGGGGAAGAACACAGTACACAGATGGACTATTTCTATTCTGACTTTTTTTGTGTGAGATGTTTGCCTACCCACACCGCTTACAACCTCCTTTTGCCAACAAGACAGCACTTAATCTTCTCCTCTAACTCTTCACAAGATAAGAGAATACAGAAAGGCATCTTCGACCATTCCTCTTTGCACAACCTCTCTAAATCATCCAGAGTCCTGGTCTTCTCCTGCACTCTCCTCTTCAGCTCACC
>BRDA01071952.1:9888-58453 GCA_036984385.1 Crenuchus spilurus | reverse complement strand
AGTAATTCAGTTACTAACTAAGTTACTTTTTTGAACAAGTAGTGAGTAACTATAACTAATTACTTTTTTAAAGTAACGTTCCCAACACTGCATATTTATTGCTTTTTGATTTTGTATTGTTATTAAACCAACAGATTTGGCAAAGTACTATAATATTTATTCAGATTTCAAGTATTTCAGGAACCCCTGAGTCTTTAACTTACTTGAAAAATAAAAATAAAATTAATGTAAGCAGCACACTAGACAATAATGATAGCACCATTTCTTGTACAGAACTGTAAAAATTAAAAATAAATCAAATAACTATACATTACTGTGACTCTTGTGATAGTTTTAACATCTTGTCATTTGGTCCAATGTGGGCTGGCTAAAGCATTTATTTTTTTACCGCTGCTGGGGATGCTGACATTAGCTGTGGAGATGGCTGTGCTTGCCGCAACATGTTTGGCATTGAGATGGTATTTTAGGTTTGAGTAGCTTCAGTGATAAGCAAATTCCTTTTTAAAAAACTTGCATACAACAGTAGTCTTTTCTAAAGTCCTATCAGAATGTTTTTTAAAGCTAAAGTTGTCCCTCAGTGGACCAAGAAAAGCGGCTTCATAGTCCATTGGTGCAGTTTGCCGATGTTGCTCGTCCATCATTGTTGTTGTCTGCGGATGTCGCTTGTGCATCAGATTTACAGGCGTGCTAGAACACGCAAATACAAAGGTTCTGGCTCCAAACTTTAAAAAAATGTGATTAATTGTGATAAAAGTTTTAACGCGTTAAAACCTTTGTAATTAATTAATCGAAATTAAAGCGTTAAATTCCCAGCCCTAATTTATATATAACAATACAATATATGATAGCTCACATGTGATGTGTTATTTGTGAAATACCCCTGAACCTTGATGCAGTTTCTGTCTTGTATGAATACACTGATATTTTATGAGACTACTCTGTGCAGTAAAACTCCTCCCACACTCTGTACATTAATATGGTTTCAGTCCTGTGTGAATACGCTTGTGTACTCGGAGATTACTCTGTGCACTAAAACTCTTCTCACACTCTGAACACTGATATGGTTTCTCTCCTTTGTGAATACGCTATTGTGTTTTGAGATCACTCTGTTGCTTAAAACTCTTCCCACACTAGGTACAGTAATACGGTTTCTCTCCTGTGTGAATACGATGGTGTATTTGGAGATTACTCTGTTGATTAAAGCTCTTCTCACACTCTGAACACTGGTACGGTTTCTCTCCTGTGTGAATCCGCTGGTGTACTCTGAGAATACTCTGCTGATTAAAACTCTTCCCACACTCTGTACAGTAATACGGTTTCTCTCCTGTGTGAATACGCTGGTGTACTTGGAGACTACTCTGTGTAGTAAAACTCTTCCTACACTCTACACCAATAAAGTTTCTGTCCTGTGTGAATACGCTGGTGTACTTTCAGATTATCCTCTTTCTTAAAACTCTGCCCACACTCTGAACATTGAAGTTTGCCTGTTGTTTTTGTGTTTTCCTGCATTTGTCTGCAAGCTGCATCACAATGAAGAGTGTCAGTTCTGGATGCCATTTCTTCTTCTTTTATCTGTACTGATTTCAGCAGGGTGATGTGTTCGTCTTTGTACTATCTCCTGAGGTTTCGTCTTTGTACTATCTCCTGAGGTCTTTGTGGAAGAAAAAGAAGAATGTAAAATTCAAATGTAATAGAACAACACGCAGTTTGTTCACTTACTGGATATCTACGAAAATGTTTTAGAGCCATAGAAAATCAGAGCTTATTTCTTAAAGTCTGTAGACTAGTGAGCAATGTACAAAACCCATTTCCAGAAATGACCAGACACCTGTTTATTCAGTTATGATCTCAAAAGGTTTAGTGTGTTTTGCCACAATATATCAGCATATGTGAAAATAGGTTTTTGGAAACTTTAGTGCAGAGTTATTCAAAATATAGAATTCTGACATTTTTACTGTTTTGACAATGTTGTTGCTTAGTTTATGCTGAACAAAAGCATGTGTTTCACTTTGGAAAAAAATAGTTGTAGACTATCTGAACAAAAGAAGAAATGATGCCTGAATGATGGAGCTGTACACAGACTCGGTCCAAGACGACCGGAGTGGAGAAGAGAGACAGAAAAACAGTGATACAGCAGACGTGGATGTGGACTCTGTCCTCCGCCTCGCAGCGCTGTCCGGCTCCATCACGGCTCTCTGTCCCGGTCAGACACAGCTTCTCCCGCTTCACTGTTTGAGTTACCTCTCAGCTAGCTTCTTAGCTAAGTCCATATAAAAGCAGCAGCCTCGGTCTCACAGCTCATTCAGCTAAACGTGCTCTTCTGTCAAGTAGTCCAGCAGCTCAGCGCCTCTATCTGAGTTTCTCACAGAATCATTTAACTTAACTCTTCTGTTTTACTGTAACATAACCAAACATTTCTCATTCAGCTATTTTACACTCACTTTCACAACTCCTGCCTTCTGATCTTTCATCTCACATCTGATTGGCTCATTCACAAAGCCTACACCAACCAATCACATTCACCAAACATTTGTGTAACTATGCTCTCTTTTTCTTTCAAGCAGACTGGAATGCTTTAACATTTATTTCACTCAACATGTAACCAACATTTAAAATTCGGCCTACCACAGCTTGGACCCAGCTCTTGTACAGATCTATATATAGTACAACCCCCTACATTTGTGTCCCATTTTTATTCGTGACTTTAATATTCTGAGCTCTGTCAATTCAACAGTTTGTTATATAAATAATTCAGTACAAAATTATCAGAAAGCATACATAGTCACCTTTTTTTCTTTTTAAACTCAGTTTCTGCACCTCTTCACCTGTGCAGTCATATTTTGATGATGTTTTTGTGTTTCCTGAATCCTGGTGTAATTTTTGGTCCCTATGTTACCATTTTTAAACTTCTATTATGTAGAATACTCCACTGCCAATGATTTGTGATGGTAAGAAAAATTGTTGTACCTCTGTTTAATCCATCATATTTTCTTTAATATTTAAATTACACAATTCAGCTTTAAGTATAAAGAAAAATGATTTCTGATCATTTTGTACTGAATTATTTATATAACAAACTGTTGAATTGACAGAGCTCAGAATATTAGTCACGAATACAAGAGCTGGGTCCAAGCTGTGGTAGGCCGAATTTGAGTAAAATCCTCACATTTTCAGAAGAATAACACACACTGAGTAATAGAAATATAATAATACTAACTTTTCTTTGTATTTGCGATCATTATTGTAGCCAAAAAGCAGCGGTCTCCTTTCCCCATTCTTTATCTCTAGTTTGGATTCACTGACGTACGTCTTGCCCCCAAACAATCCCACAATCAAGCGACCCAAAATGGCGGCGCCTCCCAGCGGATCCGTGAAACGGCTGATTGTTCTGGCTAAGGTTTTATTTTTAGCAAGGTTATATGCTAAATTATCTCTCGTAAATTGTATCTTGCTAGTTTAGCAGGTAGCTAAAGCTTTTAGCTTGAGGCAAGTGGGTTGGAGAGTTGCCTCAATGTGAACGATGCCCAGGTCAGCATTGTGATACACAGTTCTCACTCTGCATCTAATCTGGGCTGCTGCTCAGTCAATATGTTGCATGTGACCTGAACATGACTTGGTCTGCAGGCGCCCTCTGATGCACTGATTTATTTTAGTGTGACAGTGATTAAATACATTTACATCCTGCTCTGCAAGTTCAAGAGGCGAGATCAGCGTGATTCATTTGCAGTTTGAATGCAGAGCGGAGCCAGTACCGAGTCAGTGCTTTGGGACAAGGGAGGGACTCGCTGAGAACCCACTCCTCACTGGGGTCAGTAGGTGCAGAGTGCTTGGAGCATTCACGACTGAGTCTCCAAAAGTCTCCAATATCACCGGGAAAAGTCGCTGGATTTGTCGCTAGTCACTTTTTTTGGGGGGGGAAAAAGTTGTTAGAGGGGTCTGAAAATTTTAAGACAAAATCGCTAAGTTGGCAAAAGTGGAGCCTAGCCTAGCCTATTTGGCAGCTTGCCCATTTGGTCATCATGCAATGCCATAGCCAGGCTACGGGGGCCAATTATGCTCAGCTCTGCTTGAAAGCATTGAACTGAGTGCAGCGTCCTGTAAAAAACACCTGTCAGTGACTGATGGTAAAATAGTACATATCAAGATACCGCAAAAACATTAATATACCGTTATTGAAACATTTCTTATCACAATAAATATTGATAAATTATTGTCCAGGTCTACTGGGAAGGTGTTTTTTGAACAAAATGAACATCTGTGTTAATCAGCAATAGTCTTAGAGTCAGTATTGTGCTGGAATTGATTCCTTATGTTTGACTTGTTGAGATACTGTGTGCTTTGCTGAGTTGTTTAAACTGTATCTCAAGTCTTTTCATCAATAATTAACAATAACAGTGAAGAGATCACTTAGGACAAAGCTTATGAGTGTGATAAAGAACACGTAGAGTGCCGAGTAAGAGAGAACTACATATCTAACATGAACTCATTCAAATTCATTCATTTTGAAAAAAGAAAATGGCCTGAGTGTGAGACAGAAACTGAGATGTCTTAGATTTCAGACTTTTATTTACAGTTTAACTTACATAATCTATTTCAGATGTGAAATATAATCCCCATCAACAAAGACTAATGTTACCTTTAACATATGACACCATCAGGTTGACAGGTACTAAACGGTATCTCGTACACTTGTCTTTCACAGTCTGCTTGATACATGGTGAGTGAGGGTTTGATTTGTTTTGCAATGCTGTTAAATATTCCCACTTTTACTGTGAAGAGAGAATCAGCACAGAGGATCTTCAACTCCTCAAATGACTTCACTTTTGGATTGGGTAGTTCACCTCTCCCTACCATCTCAACATAGCGTTTAACATGCGGCCACAGCAGCATTCCTCTTTCTGTCATGTTCACCTTCTCAATCCACCAGTGCTTGCAAAACTTGAGCATGGGGGTGCTGCATCCACCTGCTGTTATAAAATTCTCATGACGGGCAGGACAATTGTGGAACAGCTAGTAAAGGCTGGAGAGTCCGTGTTCAACTTCCCATCCTGTGGCTTTACATCCATCCCTGAAAGCGTTGTGCAGTATATGCAACCCACACAAACCAATGTTGATTAGCGACTTTCCCACTGCATTCTGCACTTCTGGAGTATTTCAAACACTTTCCAAATGACGTTCGGTAAGTCCATTGAGATTTGTGATTCAAATCTCAGAAAGCAAGTCTTTCATTTTCTCACCGATATCCTGAGCTGATGAACGGCCCATGAACTCTGAGCTGATGTATTTAGACAAAACCATGGGCCCGTCATATATGCCTGATACGCATGTCTAACTGTTTAGCCTGTAAATAGTGGATTAGAGTTTCATCAAATAACATGACATACGATCTTTGCATCGATACTTTGGACAAAGTCAGTTTCTTAAATAAGGAGCCAGTCCAAAGATACATATATACAGTGTATCACAAAACTGAGTACACCCCTCACATTTCTGCAGACATGTAAGTATATCTTTTCATGGGACACCACTGACAAAATGACACTTTGACACAATGAAAAGTAGTCTGTGTGCAGCTTAAATAACAGTGTAAATTTATTCTTCCCTCAAAATAACTCGATATACAGCCATTAATGTCTAAACCACCGGCAACAAAAGTGATCACACCCCTTAGTGAAAGTTCCTGAAGTGTCAATATTTTGTGTGGCCACCATTATTTTCCAGAACTGCCTTAACTCTCCTGGGCATGGAGTTTACCAGAGCTTCACAGGTTCCCACTGGAATGCTTTTCCACTCGTCCCTGATGACATCACGGAGCTGGCGGATATTTGAGACTTTGCACTAGAGGCCTGCATTATCGCGGGACTCCCGCGGGACCCATTACAATACCTTGCGGCGCGGGACCAAAATTAATTGTCTTTTGTGGGAGCAGTCGGTCAGTCAGTCCAGTCGTCGCAAGAGCGGGACGAGACATACATGTAAAAAAATTCTGCAAAATACTGGTCGAGCGTCACGTGAACAGACAGTCTCTCTCTCTCTCTCACACACACACACACCAGGTCCGGAAAAATCACACACGGGCTCTCTCTCGCCTTAATGATTCATTATAACCTAAATAATAGTTTGCTGTTGTAATAAATATTGTAGCATTGGCCAATATTTTGAGGGAAGAATAAATTTACACTGTTATATAAGCTGCAGACTACTTTTCATTGTGTCAAAGTGTCATCTGCAGAAATGTGAGGGTGTACTCTCTTTTGTGATACACTGTATGAGCACTTACTTTCACCACATGTAACACGGGCAGCTATCTGGCTGTCGGGGAACACTGTCTGGAAAAGATGGCTTGTGCCTTGACATGACTTGTAAGTATAGTGAGAATTAGCCACTTTTAGCGCCCACAGTACCACAGTACGGGGTGAAGAAGCCCGTGATGGTGTTAATAGTTGACTCACGCTCAGCAGCAGCCTGGTGTTTAACACCTTTTGCATGGCTAGCTAGTGCGGCCCCCCACATATTCGAAATGTTGAAAGTTTTTGTACACAGTGCACATTTTGCACATCCCTGGTCCTGGTCTCTCTCAACCCATGCCTTATATTTATCCATGTGAAACCAGACATTATTAAATCTACATTTCTGTGGCATTGTGTGAAATTAAATTTAACTTTTAAATACGTTAGCAAGCTGCAGCTCAGAGTCTGACGTAACACCACGCAAAGAGCAAGTAACGTGACCAATCGTCCTAAACAATGTAACCTGGTATGGTTTTACTATTAACGGAACTATATGTAGGTTTTTGTCAGGTTTTATCAAATATCTATGATTTTTCCAAAACTTTCTGGGTCTGGTAAATTTTATTGTCAAGTTCCATGACTTTTCCAGGTTTTTCATGACCATATGAACCCTGTGTATATTATATTCATTCATTACACACAGACTGATATACAGTGGTACCTTGAGATGTGAGTTCTGTAACGGAGCTTGTAAGTCAGTCATCTCGTATATCAAACAAATTTCTTCCATTTAAAATAACAAATAGATTTAATCCGTTCCAGCCCTGTGAAACATCCCAAAACCATGAAGTCCAAACCAAAAAGTCATGTTTTGAATAAAAAACAAAACAAAACACATTTTACCAATGCATAATAAGATATTTCAGATTTCAATAAATATTAATGTAAAATAATTTTTGGGGAATTCTCGTATAACATTTAAAGTTCACAGGGAATTTGATGCACACGCTACTGTGTATTACAGATGCGTAGTGCGCGCTGTACAGTAAAATCTCTCTTCTCTCATTTCACTTCGGCATCCAACTGCTGCCAAGAAATTCAGCAACTGGCTGACGAATGGGATGCCATGGTTCGTTCTTTGCAGTTCAGTACAAAACAATTTTCACTCAGAAGCAGCAGCAAGTTCGCATATCTATGTTCAGGGCCGGTGCACGCATATGCGGATCATGGGCTGTGAAAGGCTGAGCCTTTCGTCCGTGCAAAACAATACTAACAGCATTTAACATAATTACTGTATGTATGTTATTAAAATTAAATAGGTTTAAGAGTTTAAAACATTTTACTCTCAAATTTTTTCAAAACGGATGCAAGAAGGAGTACAGCACACAAGACTGGACTTGACTCTGCGGGTAACAGGTGAGAAAGAATGAGATGCAGGTGTTGTGTTGCCCATAAAGGACCTTTGCGCCAATGCACCGACTAGCAGCAGCCACTCGAATCTTGAACAAAAATATGGACAGTCACAGCTCATATCTTAAAAAAATTTGTATGTTGGTCTGCTTGTATCCCAGGTTACCACTGTATTTCAAATGTTTTTTTTTTATTTTGATTATTTTAACTACAACTAATGAAAATCCCAAATTCAGTATCAAAGAAAATTAGTGTATTACTCAAGACCAGGTTGCTCTGATAGTGGCCTTCAGCTCTTCTGCACTGTTGGCTCTGGCGTATTACATCTTCCTCTTCACAATACCACATAGATTGTTTATGAGTTTACTGGCCAATGAAGAACAGTGATACTATGGTCCTTAAATCAGGTACAGGTAGATTTGGGACTGTGTACAGATATTAGATGTACAGGAGCACATACAGGAGGAAGCACTTTGATAATGTTTACTTCACTGGAAATGGACTTTTAAAAAAACGTCAGCCTATTACTATTTTTGCTCTGCATGTTTTCTGATTACATTGTAATACCACAGCTGTGAGTTACTATGGAGGAAAATAACTATTTTATTTGAGGAGAATTATTATTTACTATATACCAATAGTTTATTAAAAAATATTGAAATATATATATTGTATATCGCTATTCAGCTAAAAAATATTGAGATATTATTTTTGGTCCATATCGCCCAGCCCTAATCACTGCAGTTTCAGTACTATGAATAGATAACTTGAATTGATTTGTCTAAATCAAATCCACTTTCATTGTCACATCTCCTTTGAAGTCTTGGTTTCTAGTGAGGTCCACATATCAAAGGAAAACACTACTGAGCAACATCCTTAACAGAAGCTGATATGTTTAGATAACAATATAATATATGATAGTTCATGTGTGATGTGTGTTGTCATTTGGGAAATGCCCCTGAACCTTGATGCAGTTTCTGTTTGTATGAATACGCTGATGTTTTATGAGACTCCTCTGTGCAGCAAAACTCTTCCCACACTCTGTACAGTAATATGGTTTCTCTCCTGTGTGAATACGCTGGTGTACTTGGAGATGACTATGTGTAGTAAAACTCTTCTCACACTCCGTACACTGATACGGTTTCTCTCCTGTGTGAATATGCTGGTGTTTTATGAGAGAACTCAGTTTAGTAAAACACTTCTCACACTCCGTACACTGATGCGGTTTCTCACCTGTGTGAATACGCTGGTGTGCTTGGAGATTACTCTGACAAGTAAAACTCTTCCCACACTCTGTACACTGATATGGTTTCTCTCCTGTGTGAATACGTTGGTGTGTTTTGAGATCACCCTGTTGCTTAAAATTCTTCCCACACTCTGTACAGTAATACGGTTTCTCTCCTGTGTGAATACGCTGGTGTCTTAGGAGATTACTCTGTTGATTAAAACTCTTCTCACACTCTGAACACTGATACGGTTTCTCTCCTGTGTGAACGCGCTGGTGTACTCTGAGCCTACTGTGTCGATTAAAACTCTTACCGCACTGTATACATTGATAGGGTTTCTCTCCTGTGTGAATACGCTGGTGTGTTTTGAGATCACTCTGTTGATTAAAACTCTTCCCACACTCTGTACAGTAATACGGTTTCTCTCCTGTGTGAATACGCTGGTGTGTTTTGAGATCACTCTGTTGCTTAAAACTCTTCCCACACTCTGTACAACAATACGGTTTCTCTCCTGTGTGAATACGCTGGTGTACTTGGAGATAACTCAGTTGATTAAAACTCTTCCCACACTCTGTACAGTAATATGGTTTCTCTCCTGTGTGAATATGCTGGTGTACTCGGAGATGACTCTGTCGATTAAAACTCTTACCACACTGTATACATTGATATGGTTTCTCTCCTGTGTGAATACGCTGGTGTGTTTTGAGATCACTCTGTCGCTTAAAACTCTTCCCACACTCTGTACACTGATACGGTTTCTCTCCTGTGTGAATACGCTGGTGTTTTATGAGAGAACTCAGTTCAGTAAAACAGTTCTCACACTCTGTACATTGATACGGTTTCTCTCCTGTGTGAATACGCTGGTGTACTTGGAGATTACTCTGTTGATTAAAACCCTTCCCACACTCTGTACACTGATACGGTTTCTCTCCTGTGTGAATACGCTGGTGTCTTAGGAGATTACCCTGTTGATTAAAACCCTTCCCACACTCCGTACACCGGTACGGCTTCTCTCCTGTGTGAATACGTTGGTGTGTTTTGAGATCACTCTGTTGCTTAAAACTCTGCCCACACTCTGAACATTGATGTTTGCCCGTTGTTTTTGTGTTTTCCTGTATTCGTGTGCAAGTTGCATCACAGAGAAGAGTGTCAGAAGTTCTTTTGGATGCCATATTCTCTTCTTTTATCTGTACTGATTTCAACATGGTGATGTGTTCGTCTTTGTAGTATCTCCTAAGGTCTTTGTAGAAGAAAAAGGAGAAGAAAAGAATGTAAAATTAAAATGTAATAGAACAACACCCAGTTTGTTCCCTGACTGCATTTTGTCTACTCTTGCTGTATATAAGACTATAGCTGCTCAACAGTCCATGGTCACAGTTGTCTGATTCTCCTCTTTATGATGCTACAGACCTTTCAATAGGCGTCAGATCTGGACTGCAGGCAGGTCAGTCAAATGCACACACTCTGTGTCTATGAAGCCAAGCTATTTTAACAGGTGCAGAATGAGGCCCGACATTGTCCTGCTAAGTTCCTGAGAAAATGTGTTTCTACAAAGTACCAATAAATATCAAAATACCAATGAAAGCCTCTGCAACAGTGCTACCTTCAGATATATCACCTGAGTGTGCAACTACGGCCAGATTACTGAAGACTAAAGAGAACAGTGGTGAGTTTTAAAGGGAGCTTTTGTTAATTAAATGGCAGAATGATAGTATATCCAGTTTGTGCAAGATGCTTTAATTGGCTAATGTATATTATGGTAATGTATAATATTACTATAATATTATTATTGGTAATGTATATTACATAACTGTAATATAGCAGAGGGAGGATAGTCATTTGAGCCAAGATTAATTTAGTTTAGCAACTTAAGTAGGCACACATTCAGTATAAAAAAAAACTTATGTGAACTGAGAAAGACAAAGTATTGTCTAAACCAATTCCTAAATATTTATATTCTATAACCTGATTTATTTTAATGGCATTAAGAGTGAGAATAGTTTGATTTATCTGAGGTACAGAACCCTTCTTACTAAACCACATAACCTTAGTCTTGGTGGTATTTATCAGAAGATTCAAGGTGAAAAAAGCTTCTTGAACTGATCTTGGGGATTAGGGATTAATGATTTGGTGTTTGTTATTACTAACCCTGTAAACCTGGTTGTGTTATCAGTTGTAAAACGCGCTTTATAAATATATTTGAAATAATGACAACCTCTGGAGAGGGGCCAACAACATAAAAACTGTATCATCAGCATTAAGGTGGATGGGTGTGTTCAGAACAGAAAAAAACAATGTATGTGAGACGTTATTTTATTTCAGTAATTCAATGGAGTGGAGAAGAGAGACAGAAAAACATACCTGACGTGGCTGGACAGAAAAGTGACACAGCAGACGTGGACGTGAACTCGGTCCTCCGTGTCGCAGCGCTGTCCGGCTCCGTCACAGCTCACTGTCCGGGTCAGACTCACAGCGTCTCCCGCTTCACTGCTGGAGTTAGCTCTCCGCTAGCTTCTTAGCTAAGTCAATATAAAAGCAGCAGCCGCGGTCTCACAGCTCATTCAGCTAAACGTGCTCTTCTGTCGAGTAGTTCAGCAACTCAGCACCTCTATTTGAGTTTCTCACAGAATCCTTTAACTACACTCTTCTGTGTTATTCTCACATAAACAAACCTCCTTGTCACTCCCCCGATCCGTTCACCCTGCCCGATTTGTACTGCGCATGCGCATATGACGTCATTTCCGGATAAAGTACGAATTGCATTGATTCAGAGTCGTTTTGGTGAAGGTTGAAAACTTTTGCACTTTATCGTTTTATTAAATTTATGGTTCATTGTTTGTTAAAAAAAGAAATAATTTACGGGTTTCCCACTTTGCAGGATTACTTACTGAAGGGTGGATTTACATAGTGGGGAGCAGATCTTGAACAAACAATGAACCATAAATTTAATTAAACGATAAAGTGCAAAAGTTTTCATCCTTCACCAAAACAACTCTGATTCAATTCAGTTCGTTAAACTTTATCCGAAAATGCTTTGAAAAAAAAGTTGCGAACCCCTGCTCTAGAACATTTACATAGTTCTGTTTTGTTTATGTTCACATTATAGAAGTTAAATGAGTATAACCATAATATTCACTGTCATTGATCCAGAAGTACTACTATACTGGTATAAATCTTGTAAAGGTGTTATAATTGAGAGTATGTGTATTATACTTGTTTATATCTTATATTTTATGATGTATTATTTACACATTAATGTTTGCATTCTTACAGAACAAAAAACTTTTCCCCAATATTTAATCTAAGACTGCCTAACAAATAAATAAAACTGAATAAACCTGACTCTGAAGTGCCAAAAAACTGATTATTTATATTTACCTGCAAAGAGGACCATAAACAAGTCATAGACATAGACTGACTTTATTGTCATTCAAATTTACAGTGTACAGTGTACTGTATATTATATATAGTCATACAAATTGTCAAAGCATGTGTAAAAGAAAAGTGACTGAAATGGTCTATAAAGGTATAATATAATTGGATAAAAAATTAAACGAGATCTCTCTCAGAAGGAAGATCAGCTCTGTCACACATACAATGCCAATGTAACACCTTTAAAACAAGGCTTATAAAAAGAACCAAAAGTCCAACAGCAGATAGATAGATAGATAGATAGATAGACAGACAGATAGACAGACAGATAGATAGATAGATAGATAGATAGATAGATAGATAGATAGATAGATAGATAGATAGATAGACAGACAGATAGACAGACAGATAGATAGATAGATAGATAGATAGATAGATAGATAGATAGATAGATAGATAGATAGATACTTTATTAATCCCTTGCGGGAAATTCAGGAATTCCCAGTTGCAGTACATTATCATTATTTAACTCTTTCATGCATGAATGATGAAAGAAATCCATCATGATTTCCCTCCAAAATGATTTTATCCGCCTTTCAATCTGATTAACATATGTCAGTCATTTTTGTTTACCATGTGTTTTGTGGCACTTGCAGATACTAACCACCAGTGGGGCATGACAAGAGAAAGAAGCTGTCGTTCAATTTTAACATTAAAACAAAACATATAGAAGATAATAACATTAACTGTCCATCATGCATGAAAGAGTTAATAACCACTACTGTGAGGATCTTCAATAACACAAACCACTACAGTACAGAGTCACACAGTGCAGTCCCAACAGGTACAAGAAGAGGGAGCCAGTGCAGCACACAGACCCAGTACACAGGTGGAGATCAATACAAACACACTGACAGGAACAGTAATAAACATGAACTGAGCACAGTAATGAAAATACTTACATGATGCATCACAGATATTATGAAATCTTGTTAGAAACCACTTAAAACTCCAGCTGCTGCTACACTAACGTTATCTAAACTTATATTAGACTGAAATTATCCCAATTAAAGGTCCAGTCAGGCAGGGATCTGATATCATGATGTTCAAATTCATAAACAGAAAGTAAACAGAAATCAGTAAACAATAACAGTGTTTCACACAGGAAACCGGCTGCAGCGTGGGGGGCGGGGCTTTATTCACAGAAACCTCCTGGTGGGTGTGGCGTTATTAGCAGTAGCCTGCGGTTGGGCGTGGCTTTATTCTGACTGGGAAGCTACGAGGTTTAGAGAAGTTCGTGTTGGCGTCATGCTGACTCTGTAACCGGTCGGTCGGCGTCTTCTCCGGGTTCTGTCTCCTCCAGTGTTTAAGCGAAAGCTCATGTTCTTCTCCAGGCAGCTCCAGCTCCTCTGACCCACAAAACAAAGGTCAGTTCTCACTGAGGATTCTTTATCTCACCTGTTCAGCCAGGTAAGCGAAGAGAGCGCAGTGACTGATCAGTGAACACATCACTCCACATCCTTTAAGCTGGAAAACAGTCCAGCAGCTGAGAAACTGTCAGAAGAGCATCACCCTGCCAGGTCAGACACACTTCTGAAGCTAGAGGTTTGGTGGTAAATGAGTCTGTTTACAGGTGAGGTGTATTTACTTCAGTACCTGTTTGTTGGTGGAGATTTTAACCAGTGTGGATTAAAATGTCTCCTGCAGCTTCATTCTCTCCAGGTTCTGATGCTGTCCAGTCTAACAGAGCATCATGAATAGCTGTGATGTAGTGAAAGCAGAAGGTGAGACCTGTTACAGAAGTTTTAATGAGCAGAGTTTATTACTTGAGCTGTTTTTAGATGTTCATACAGGATGTGTGTTTACAGGTGTGTACAGGTTGAGGTAGGATTAGAAACCTCCAGCATGAGCTCCTCTGAGGAACAGGATGCATACACAGCTGAGAGGTGAGCTGTGATTTTGGTGTGAACATGAAAGAAGGTCTGGACTATATCTGATGTTATTTCTGTTTTAGACTAGTTCCAGATAAGAGATCTGGCTCAGCTGAGCTCAGCTTTGCGTCCACAAAGAGCGACATGTCAGCAGGCTTACGACCGGATTTCAGTGAGGATGGATGTTCTGCTGAACTCGGGTATGACAGAAATGTTCTCTGATCTCCAGTCATCTTGTTGAGCCAGTTACTGAAAGTCTAGAAGAAAGAAAGCACAGAAACATTGTTTCCGCACATGCAGTTCCGTTTAAAGTGGTTCTCTATGTAGAACTAGGGTGACCACATCTGAGATGAGGAAAAAGAGGACTCCTCAGCAGTTTTTATTTATTTATTTATTTATTTTTATAAATATTGACAAATTCTGATTTATATTTTAATAATTACTAGTTACTATTAATAATATACTACTAATAACTATTACATTTATTACAAATAATTATAATTATTAATAAAATATTAATACATTGTTGCATATTATTAAAAGTAAACTGTTAAAAGCATGTAGCATAAAATTATCACCCAATACTGTGTTTCACCTTTTCAGTCAACTTCACTTCAGCTCATTATCACCAGTGTTACACATATGTTTGGCCTGTATGGTCAATAGATCTTATTTACACAGAATTATACCTCATTTTTGAGTAAAAATAAGCAGAAATTCTGAATTATTTTGATAACGGTTACACTTAGTGGCAGGTAAATGGATGGCTTATCACAGACTCAAATGTTAATGTTTATGAATTTTATTATTAAACCTCTGATATTAAAATACGCCTAGCTGACGTGACACTAACAGAACAAACGCTCAACATGTAAACAACAAAGTGGACGTCTGGTCACCCTAGTACAACATTACAGAGAAGGGCTGAAGTTAATAACTAATGTTAGCTTTGACCACTCTTATCTGCTCTAAACTCTCTAAAGAGGAAGAGGGGTGCTGACTGGTGTATATCAGGGCAGTTTTAGACGCTCTAAAGGTTTGGGGTTCTGGGGTGATTTGTCTGTTACATAGTGTTTTCTGTGATTTATTTTTTTAAATTATTATTATTTTTTTAATCATTTTTGCCAATTTTGTCTTGTTCCCAATGTGGTAGTCACCAATTAACCCATCCCATCCATTAGTGGCTCTCCCCATCACTTTGCACTGTCCCTGACTCTAGAAGGGTGAAGACATGCACACGCCTCTTCCGCTACGTGCAATACAGCCACCACCTCTTTTCTAACTACCGCTGATACACTATCACTGGGAAGCCAACACACCCGGAGGAAAGCGCAGGATTCCCAGCTCAGATGGACCAATCAGTAGATGCCTGAGCCAGCGGACATTGCAATGTGTGAGTGATAGGGAGAGAGAGAGTGAGAGCGCCATCTACCCACCCAGGGAGAGCACTGCCAATTTTGCTCTCTTGGGCCCCGGCTGCTGATAGCAAACAGCATGACCAGGATTCAAACTCGCGATCCTCTGATCATAGTATCAGCACCTTAGCCCCCTGAGGTCTGTGATTTATTTACATCCTGACATCTGAGTTTTTTTCCTCTCATCCTCTGAGAATTATAGATTGAATTATTTACTCTTTTAGTTAACTCTGAGCTCACCTCGTCATTTTACTCCCGTCTAAGTAAATCTGTGATGTTTCAGACTGACGCTGTCTTACATTTATAAATAAAGACTTTTGGCTGTTATTAGTCATATTCATATTCGCAAACCAACAAACATATTAAAGCTTTAGAAGACCCATTTAATCATCTACTTGGTTTGGATAGAAGATATTCTACTCCATCCTCCACCAGAACTTTATGTGGAGTCTTAAAAGTCTTAAATCTGTAATAAATATGAGACACTGTCCACTTCCTGTTTAACATGGTATATGAACAGTGAAGCTGAACACTAGATGGCGCTGTGAGTTTGAATGGAAATAAATGAAGCAAATTGGCTAAAAAGGTTTCAGTTTTTAATAAGATACTTTATTCATTTTAGAAGTTTTCAAATATAGAATATAGAGATAGAGATAATATCTCAAAATATAGAGAAACCTAGTCCAGGTTTTGTGTAGTAAAATGTTAGCATTTAACCTACCGAGTGCCAATTGGCTGATCAGAGGCAGGTCATTGTTTAGTCTTAAAACTGATGTGTAAAAGCAAGAAGAATGCTGATTAATGTAAAACGCTGCATTACTGTGTATTAATGATTTAAAAATTACAGTTCTGCACTAAAGCACCACAGAAACTCATTGTTTTTGGACTTTCCTCAGCAGTGCAGAAGTGTCAGTTCTCTAATAAAAAGCTTCTTTGATGAACCCTCAAAAACTCACTCCTGTAGTTATTTTAATGTCATCTGGTTGCAGGAGTTTAAACTCTGAGCAGACAGTATAATTTTAAAAACCAGTCAGCACCTGATAAAATAATCCAGTCTGTATAAGACTTTAGACATTAACATTATCAGAACTTTACTCTGTAATGTCTCTGCTGACTAATAAAACAGATTCATGTTGTCTTCACAGTGTTAGTTCAGTTATAGAATATATAATATAGTGCTTATAGAATTTATAATACATAATTCTATATAGATATAGAAATTATTGTATGGTATCATTGGTAAGTGGAGTAAAAAAAGGTGTACAAGTAAATGAGTCTGATAAATGTTCTGTTATTCACTGATGGGAAAAAGACTTTCATGCATGTTAGGACAAATTTTACATTTAACGCATTTTGTACATATGCATATACACTGTTGTATGGAAATATGGTTTAACAGTGCGGTTAAACAGGACTAATTATTTTTAACAACTTGATTAAGTACTGGTTGTATCTACAGAATACTCAGGAAAGCATCGTCATGTGATTTATGATGGAGTTGATTGACACATTGCTCACTCTTCTCTCTTTTTGCCGACAGAGTCCAGAAGGAGTATTCAGAAATGACAAAGAGAAATCTGAAGATCTTTATGGCATGTATTTAAAACATTAGATTAGATGTAGATGTGATGTAGATGTGGAAAAATACTTTATACTTTTTAATGTACTGACAGTTTTCATCTCCTTTATGTAATGTCAGGTTTTTTTAAGTGAACATGAGTATTTGGGGAAATTTTACCGATAAATATTTTCCTGCTAATGTATTGTTCTCATGGCTTTACCTTAATCAGGATCTGGAGGACAAAGTCTTCTCTCTGGTAAAGAATCAGCTGAAGAGGTTTATGAAGCTGCTGAAACCCGATTACCCAGCATGCTCTGAGAGAGAGGAGGAGGAGGATCACACTGTCAGAGACTGTGTAATGAAGATTACACTACATGTCCTGAAGAAGATGAACCAGACAGATCTTGCTAACACTCTACAGACTAGTAAGACTTCAGGGTCATGTGATTACTGATTGTGACCACTTATTTTCTGTCTGGGCCAATATATTCAATTCATAATTTAAATGTCGACTTAATGTGGACATGGAAAACTGGCTACAGTAGTGTTTGAAAGTTTGTGAGTCCTTTAGAGTTTTCTATATTTCTGCCAAAATCAACCTAAAAATTTATCAATTTGTCACACATATTAAAAGTACATAAAAAGAACCAAATTAAACAAATGAGACACAAATGTTACACTTGGTCATTAATTTATTGAGAAAAATTATCCAATATTACATGGCTGTGAGTGGAAAAAGTATTTAAACATTTGTTTTAAGTGTTGTGTAACTCCATCTGTTAGAACTGTAATATCTCTGGTAATTGATCACATCTGGAACCACTCACTTCAGGTCTTTCAACAACATCAATAACTGATTAAAGTCAGGATTTTGTCCTGGCCATTCTAAAACACTTTGTGTTTTCAGGGTTGTTGTCTTGCTGTATGATCCACATTCTCTTGAGATTCAGTTCACAGATGATGTCCTGATATTTCCCTTTAGAATTTGCTGCTTTAATTCAGAATTCATTGTTCCATCAATTATGGCAAGCCGTCCTGGCCCAGATGCAGCAAAACAGGCCCAAATCATGATACTACCACCACCATGCTTCACAGATGAGGTTTTCATGCTGAAATACACATCATTTCTCCAAATATAATGCTTCTCATTTAAACTGCTCTATTAAAAGCTCTATTTTGGACTTGTCTGTCCTCAAAACATTGTCCAGTAGTCTTCTGACTTGTCCATGTAATCTTTAGTAAACTGCAGATGGGCAGTAATGTTCTTTTAGGGGATAAGCAGCTTTTTCTTTGAATCCCTGGCATGTACAAAATGGTTGTTCAGAGTTCTCCTGATGGTGGACTCATAAAGTTACTTTGGTTTCCTTTGTAACCTGGTGGACAATTACACGCCTTGCTCTTAGAGTGATCTTTGTTGGTCAACCACTCCTGGGGAGGGTAACAATGGTCTTAAATGTACATTTGTACACAATCTGTCTGACTGTGGATTGGTTGAGTCCAAACTCTTTGTAAACTTTTCCTGCTGAACATCATCAAAAACTCTTTTTTTCAGAGCTCCTCAGAAATCTCCTTTGTTCATGCCATGATGCACTTCCACAAATGTTTTGTGAAGATCCAACTTTGATCTCTGTTCTTTAATTAAAATAGGGCACCCACTCATACCAGCCTGTTATCCTATTGAAGTCTGACTCAAACTTCATTTCAACTTTTGTCACTCACAGACATGTAATATTGGTTCATTTTCCTCAATAAATAACCAAGGCTAATATATTTATTTATGCAAAATGAGAAAATTTTAAAGGGTTTGCAAACTCTAAAGCAGACACGGTATGTAAAGTAATTTCAAAAGGTTCTCAATTTTAAAACTTTTAATTATTATTGTTAATAATAATAATAATTAATAATAATAATTTTGTCCATTAGAACTTTTCATCCTTCAAATTAAATATTAATGTTTAAGTCATTGATATTTATTTCTCATTAGAGCTGACTCCATCTTCTCACAAAAAGCTCAAATCCACACTGAGGGAAAAATGTGTAAAGCTTAATGAAGGACTATCATTTCCTGGGACTTCAGTTCTTCTGAATGAGATCTACACGGAGCTGTACATCACAGATGGAGGGAGTGGAGAGATCAACACTGAACATGAGGTCAGACAAATTGAAACAGCATCCATGAGATCAGCAGCCCAGGAGAAACCCATCAAATGTAATGATGTCTTTAAAGATCAGTCCATCAGAACTGTTCTGACTAAAGGAGTAGCTGGAATTGGAAAAACAGTCTCTGTTCAGAAGTTCATTTTGGACTGGGCTGAAGACGAAGCTAATCAGGACGTCCTCTTCATGTTCCCACTTCCTTTTAGAGAGCTGAACTTGATGAAGGAGAAAACTCTCAGTCTGGTGGCACTTCTGCAGCAGTTTTTTACAGAAATAAAAGATCTAAAACCAGCAGACTATTATCACTACAAAGTCATGTTCATCTTAGATGGTCTGGACGAGTGTCAACTTCCTCTGGATTTCCAGAACAATGAGAGATTATGTGATGTAAGACAGTCAGCCTCAGTGGATGTGCTGCTGACAAACCTCATTAAAGGGAATCTTCTTTCCTCTGCTTGCCTTTGGATAACTACTCGACCAGCAGCAGCCAATCAGATCCCTCCTGACTGTATTGACCAGCTAACAGAGGTACGAGGGTTCAGTGACCCTCAGAAAGAGGAATACTTCAGGAAGAGAATCAGTGATCAGAGCCTCGCTGAGAGAATCATTACTCACATCAAGTCCTCAAGAAGTCTGTACATCATGTGTCACATCCCAGTCTTCTGCTGGATATCAGCCACAGTTCTAGAGAGGATGTTGGGTGAAGTAGAGAGAGGACAGATCCCCAAAACTCTGACTCAGATGTTCACATATTTCCTGATCTTTCAGATCAAACACATGAACCAGAAGTACCATAGACAAAGTGACATTGACCATAACCGGACTAGAGAGATCATTCTGGCTTTGGGGAAACTGGCTTTTGAACAGCTGGAGAAAGGAAACCTGATCTTCTATGAAGAAGACCTGAGTGAGTGTGGCATTGATGTCAGAGAAGTGTCAGTGTACTCAGGAGTTTGTACTCAGATCTTCAAAGAGGAGCTTGGGCTGTACCTGGGAAAGGTGTTCAGTTTTGTACACCTGAGTGTTCAGGAGTTCCTGGCAGCTTTATATGCATTTCTCATCTTCATCAGCAGAGATCGAACAAAACAGCCAAACACTGATCTCTCTGATATTTTGACAAAGTCATCAATGTCTGGTTTCTTCAAGTCTGCGGTGGACAAAGCCTTACTGAGTGAGAATGGACATCTGGACCTTTTCCTACGCTTCCTTCTGGGTCTCTCACTGGAGTCCAATCAGACTCTCTTTAAAGTCTTGCTGGCTCAGACAGGAAGCATCTCTCACAACAAAGAGGAAACGGTCCAGTACATCAAGGAGAAGATCAAGGAGAGTCCATCTCCAGAGAAAACCATCAATCTGTTCCACTGTTTGAATGAACTGAACGATCACTCTCTAGTGAAGGAAGTCCAGTCATACCTGAACAGAGGAGCTTCAGGTGATCTCAGTGGAGATAAACTGTCTCCTGATCAGTGGTCAGCTGTGGCTTTTGTGATGCTGAATTCAGAAGAGGAGCTGGAGGAGTTTGACCTGAGAAAATATGACCCATCAGAGGAATGTCTGCTGAGACTTTTACCAGTAGTGAAAGAATCCAGAAAAGTTGTGTGAGTGTTTTCTTGATTGGACAGATTTTCTGCAGTCTGAACCGCACAATTACTAACAACTTTCCCGCGGCTGAAGGACTAATCACTCCTATCTCTATGCTAACTAACCCTAACCCTTCAAGTGGCAAAAAAACTGTAGCTGTGTTGCCAGCTATCCAGTCCCCCAACTTACTGACTTGTTCAGTACCAGCAGTGCCAGGCTGTCTTCTCACTTCCTCATGTGGCCAGTTTCCTTTTCAACCAATGTTTCAGTTCAATGTTCTGTTATTCAAACACTTGATTCTACCTATTATCTTTCCTGATTTTGTCCCTCATATGCCTTTGTTGTCCCAAGTTCCTTTGTTTTTTTAGCACTACTATGGTGTATATCCAAAAAATATAATGGTTTTAAAAATGTCAACCATCATATTTTTTTTATATAAAGGAAAATAAGTTATTTTGTTTTAATGTTGATCAGTATGGTTTATCTTATGAGAAATCAGAAATTCAGAATATAAAATTCTTCAAATATTTCATTTGAAGTTTGGGGGAAAATGTAAAATTCAAAACAGTATAAATACCAAGTATCTTTCCACCTAGTTCAGCAAACACAGCCAAGATGATCAACACTCTTCATAAAGATGGTAAACCACAAGAGGTTATTGCTGAAAAGGCTGGGTGGATGGTCACACAATGCTGTATAAAAGTTTAATGAAATGGGGAATGTAGATAATAAAATGTACATAAGCAACAGAGAAGACCACAGCATTGAGAGGATCATCAAGAAAAGTCCAAGATTGTCAAGAACTTGAAAGAGATTCACACAGAGAATACTGTAATTGGTGTCAGTGATTCAAGAGCTAATGCACACTGAAATCTGTTATAACTGCCACATTCCTAATATCAACACTCCTGGACCAGAGACAGCATCAGAAGTATCTTACCAGGACTAAGCAGAAGCAGAACTTGACTTCTACTGTAAGCTTTAATAGAGATGCAAAATTCTTTTACCAACAGGATTTAACACTTGCTAAATGGTAGAGAATCAATGAGGTATTGTCAAGAGGAAGATGACAAACACCCAACCTAGCAAGAGATGAGCTTGAAGGCCCATTTCAAAACAACCTGGCCTAACATCTTAGCAGTGCCACAAGCTGATTGCATGAAGGTTATACTATTTAAATGGAATTATGAACAAAATGAACTTTTTTCATATTTAATTTTTTAGATGCACTAGAAGTTTCCTTTCTCTCTTTTCCACTGTTGTTCTCTGTGTGTTAAAATAGACCTTTTTTAAAAGACTAAACTCTGACTTCCATTGAGCTCTTATGAAGTAATGTGATTGATCTGTCCCCTTTACTTGGTCTGTGGTAAAGCGTAAAGGTAAAGTGTGTTTAAACAGCTAATAGGGAAGCTAATATGACAATGTTCTCACTGTGGCTGTTTCACCATGCTCCTGTTGGAACTGGAGAGGATTAAGGGCAGATGGCAACTTTCAAACAAAGTGACAAAGAAAGGATTTTTGAGTGACTCGATTCCATTCCTTCTGACCTAAATTGAAAAGCCATTTAAAATAACTTTTACCCTGTGATCAGTCACAGTATAGGGTCAAAAATGAATATGGCATTAAGACATTAACATAAATCACATAACCACTGGTATTATCATTGACCAAAGCCAGTTCAGGATATTTACTCCAATTTGAGGTCTAGAAGTCTCCTTCAGCTGGGTTCATTTACAAAATCAATAAAAACCTTGGTGTGTAAAAAAGTCTATAAGGATTTAAGGGTGTATAAGGCCTAGTCAGTTCACTTTTTCAAATATGGGAACTAATATTTATAAAAATTCTGAATTTCAGGCCTATTTTGTATGTGTTTCTGTTTGTATGAGTGTGTGTGTGAGAGAGAGACTCTGCTAGAAAACTACTGATGCAGGAAAAAATCGCTTTGAGCTCATATTGTGTTTCTCACATTGAACGATTCAGAATCGATCCTCATTTTCAAAAAATCATTTTTTTTTGTGGGTGCGGAAGTGCCTTCTCAGCCACCATAGTGCTAGGCAAAACAAGGAAGTGGCATGGGCTCTGTACATGCATGCAAGCCAAGCCACGGTCTATGAAAGCAACCATTTGGAAACACTTTGGATTTTACCGTCAACTCGGCCCGGGTAAGAAAGGGCTTGACGTGACTCATGTGATTTGCAGAAATTGCAATGGTAAAGTATTTTGTTTGGATTTGAAAGAATTGGAAAAAATCTATTTCTGACCCCAAGAATCGATTCTGGATCGATTTGTTCGATTCCCAAAGATTTGCAGCCCTATAGAAAACATACAGTATTCTTGTAGTATTTCAGCTTTCTTATATGGAGATATTTAAATATTCATACATATTGTTTATACAGTGACATATTACTTTTTTAATTCTTTTTTTAAGTTATCTGTTTCTGTATGTGGGTGTTCATTTTTAAATGTGAGAACTTGTTTTCTGTGCAGGTTGTCTGGTTGTAATATTTCAGGGACAGTGTGTACTGCACTGTTTTCAGCTCTGAAATCAAACCCTTCTCAGCTGAAAGAGCTAAATCTGAATTATAATAAACCAGGAATATCTGGAGTGAAGCTCATCTCTATCTTACTGCAGGATTCATGTTGTAAACTGGAGAAATTACAGTAAGTATAATTTTTGCCATTGCCATCCATCTTGACCATACGCCAATCTTCTCATATGAACATTGTGATATTGGTACACAGTCTAGAAAGTATAGCTACTGAAATAAGACCTAATCAGTTCTATACAGAAATGCACATCTACAGTACAATCATTAGCTGCATCTGCAGCGGTTATAAAGGACCAAGACTTTAAACTGTATTTGCCCACTGAATTTCAGCTTTTACAATTATAAACCTCCTTGTTAATATCTACAAAAATGTTGGGACATTAGGGTTGATATTGTAATGAAGTGAACAAAACACAATTGTTGCCCTTCTTATAAATAGAAGTAATTCTACAATAAAAGTATTTTTTATTATATCGGCATATAACATGCACAACAATATGATGTCAAGTATGATGTTAATATGATGTGATGATTTAATACAGTTTACTGTTGCAACAAATAAGTTCTCACTTAACATGCTACAAAGCTTTACTGTAGGGGTTTTGTTTGATCTTCCTAAATGATCTAAATTATAGATAGTGGTTATCAGTAATAAAAGAGACATTATTAAAGGAAATCTGGGCAAATCAGTAACAAAACATTATTTTTGACACTAAACTATGCATTTCCAGATTGATATATTTTGGCTTTATATTTTATTGCAGGCTCTCTAGCTGTTATCTCACAAAGGACTCCTGTGAAACTCTCTGTTGTGCTCTTAAATCAGTAAACTCCTCTCTGAAAGAGCTGGACCTCAGTTATAATGACCTACAGGATACAGGAGTGGAGCTGCTCTCTGCTGGACTGAAGAGTTCACACTGTAAGCTGGAGATACTCAGGTGAGACTTTATTTGAACTCTTTTCATATGAAAATATAAAAGTAGCACTTTATTTAAGATTAAAAAAATTAAAACCCCTTTGGTTCAAATGCTGTATATACTGTATTTTGCCTTTTTGCAGACTGTCTGGCAGTAATCTCACTATAATCTCTTGTGAAAAACTAGTATCAGCTCTACAATCAGTAAACCCTGCTCTGAAAGAGCTGGACCTCAGTAACAATGACCTAAAGGACTCAGGAGTGAAGCTGTTCTTTGCTGGACTGAATAGTTCACATTTTAAACTGGAGATACTCAGGTGATCTAATTAGGAATTATTACAATAAAGAACAAACAATATGTTCACATTTATAGCACAAAATAATGTTCCATAATCAATTTACACTGTAGGTTGGGAAAGAATATAAAAACCCTTAGCTTACTGCCAGTGTAAGCTTGATCAGGAGTTAGCAAACCTAAACATTAAGATGATAACGTGAGTTTGGAAGTGTGATAGACCTAAAAAAACACTCATACATTTAGAGTTTGCCATTAACAGGATGTCTGCTGGTGTGAGCTACACTCAGAAGACTTACAGTATTTACATGAATATAAAAAGGGTCAATGTTTTTATGATTGGTGGTGCCAGGCCGATCAGTCTGTGCACAGTCTGGAATATGGCATAATAGCACAGCCATTGCCATGGAGGCAACTTTAGCTCACAGGCAGAGACAACAACCAGCACTGTTCTTAGGAAAAAACAGGGGAGGGAGCAAGATACTCATAGCAATGGACTTCAGGAAGAAATTTCACTATCAGCAGCTCAAGGCCATACTGATACAGGCAGGGGTGGGTTGGTGGGGAGCAGGGGGGTGGGGGGTGTTTTTGGGGTTGGTAGGAGGAGGGGCGGGGGTGAAGATTGAACTGGTCATTTTATGCCCAACTAATATATGAAACTAATGTAATTCATTATTTTTCTCATTATTGTACTGAAGTATATACTTATTTTACTTTACAGACTATCTGGCTGTAATCTCACCAGAGACTCCTGTGAAAAACTACGATCAGTTCTACAATCAGTAAACTCCCTGAAAAAGATGGACCTCAGTAATAATGACCTGCAGGATTCAGGAGTGGAGCTGCTCTCTGCTGGACTGATGAGTTCATACTGTAACCTGGAGATGCTGAGGTGCTTTTTTATTTTCTAACCATGACCATCCCAATAATGTTAACATACTTTAAACATGGTTACTCTAAACACCTTTTTAATTTCAGAAATCCTTAAAAAATATATTAACTGGCTTTATATCTGTGACATTTACATAATGGCAGGCAGATAAACATGTTTTTGAAAAGATGGAATGACATGATATCATATGACCAGATGTAAATTAAATGAAATATCATTAAACATTAAAAATGTAATGCCAGCAGTGTAGATAGGTTTCTTTTCTTTTTTCTTAAACTCCAAGGTCAGAAGTTTCTAGAACTTAGAGGTAGATTGCCAATCAGTAGAATAAGTCACATTTAAATATTTAAAAATATTATGTATGCATTCATGTCATTTTCATTGTAATTACTCCAATTTGTAAATACAAAACTTAATGGGCTATTCAGTTAAGAATGAGGAGTTGGCTTCAAAACATCCTGAACCACCAATTTTAGGTGATTCATTTGGCTTTGTGTGCTTGTCAGTTTGAACATAACTAGGTGTTTAAATTTATGTTGGTGACACGGAAAAACCTTTTGTGGTGTTTCACAAACCAGATTTTCTCTGTTAGCCTAATAAAAACAAGCCTTTCCAATCAGAGTTCAGTAGTGGAACATTCCAACTGGACAATCTTTAACTTTTGTTATCCTGCTTTGTGAAATAATCCCCCTTTTGTTGGATTATGTTAAATGTCTATAAAGTGCTTCCAAACTAAGTAGTTTAGAAAATATTAACTGTATACCAAAAATAAATATTAAGACTAATTAACAGAAACTAACATAACTGCCAAGCACATAGACAAAGTCATACATTCAAATTCTGTGTGGATAGTCTACCATGTGCTCTGTTGACTTTGTCTTTGTAGACTATCTGGCTGTAATCTCACCACAAATTCCTGTGAAAAACTAGTATCAGCTCTACAATCGGTAAACTCCTCCCTGAAAGAGCTGGATCTGAGTAATAATGACCTGCAGGATTCAGGAGTGGAGCTGCTCTCTGCTGGACAGAAAATGTCACAATGTAACCTGCAGATACTCAGGTGAAATTTTTCTGAAAGTTAAATATGTATTTTTTTTTTATTTTGAAATGTTCAGGATTGTTGTTTACTAATATACCTTCACTTGTTGCAAAATAAACCTTTATATATTGCATGTTCACAGGCAAATAAATAGACGTCTTTAGAGTAAAATTTTTTGCTTAAGGCAAAGCTGAGGTACTGTTTCCCTGTGAGTGTTGGTAAGATCTGATTTGTGATTAATCGCATCTTGAATTATGTTAAACCTGAAGTATAAACCTGTCATTAGATTCTCATCTGTTATATCCCACATTTTATTCTTGTCACTGAAGTTTTGTTCAATTACCTAGGCAATATTACTATACACTTTCTTTTATCTCATGCATATTTTATTGTTTTAGTTTTCATTTTTATCATCTTGTATAGTCAGAAATTAAAGGATGGTCATGAACAAGTCAGAGCTACCAGCAGAATAGACTAATGTAAACATTATATTTCAGAGAAGATGCAAAGAGGAGAAAAACATTAAATATAATAATAATTGGATTCACCTATGTATGTTAAACCACAAGGGTGCCCATATTTATGCACCTGCCTAATTTTGTTTGAATAATTATTGCACACTTTCTATAAATCCTATAAACATCATTTCACTTCTGAAATGTTGTCTGTTCATCTGCTATACAATATATTTAACTGAAATTGCTGATCCGAACAACCAATTTTTTATAAAGGAAAATCATGAAAATTATCAGGGGGTGCCCAAACTTTTTCATACCACTGTAGGCTATTCAGAATGCTTTTTAAGGAGATGGAAAAAAACTTACAGTAATAGGCATGCACTTTTTAATTCATAGATTTACTCTAGTTTATTAATAATGCAGCAAAGCATTTTTTCATTTTTTAATTAACTGGTTTAGTTTTGGAAACATGATGCACAGTAGGTATACAGTTGTTTTCTAGTCTGCTCATGGTGAAACTGAAAGCATAAGATCCTTCTTAAAATATTGTTTATTTCTGGTAGTTTAGTCTGGTAGTGAGACACTTCTGATTATGCACTGTAATAAATCAGTAGGCACTTTTTCTGTGATTATTGTTTTCCTATAATACTCTGTTGTATATATGGATAGATTACTTTATTGATCCCAGAAGGAAATTAAAGAGGTTGTATGTATTGTATGTATTTCTTGTGTCTGCTTGCTTTGTCAAGTTAATTTGTGAGATTTTATGTTTGGCTGCTGTGACATCATTATCCTATCTATCCATTGATCTCTCTATCGATTGAAGTCTGGTATAAAGAATAGTGGTATTGTAATTTAAAGATTTAAAAAATGGAAGCAACCTGATGCTCATGAAACTTGCTCTCTCTACATGTTTCAGTTCTCTTCAGTTTAGGTTCCACATTTCCTTCCTTTCTGCAGATTGTCTGGTTGTATGGTTACAGATGAAGGCTGCTGTTCTTTGTCTTCTGCTCTGACGTCAAATCTCTGTCTTCTGAGAGAACTGGACCTGAACTATAATCACCTAGGGGAGTCAGGAGTGAGGGCTCTCTCTGATCTTCTGAAGGATCCACACTGTAAACTGAAGAAATTACAGTGAGTTATACATGCAAAACTGTGAAGTTATTTAAACAGATTTACTTTGATGTGTATCTGTATATTATAACTTGTACCATTATTTATCTTGATCAGTTTTTGGAGTAGCATTGTTTAGGGGTCATCCATGGCCTAAAAAACACTGAAAAATGCACATAAAACCAGCCTGAAAAAGAAGTCATGGACTGCATGTTTGTTTCTACTTTTCCAATGAGGAATCCAGCAGTCTGTAACAGCCTTAGGGGCTGGAGCAAGATGGGGAGGACTGAAAAGGAGATGTAAACCATCTCTACCTTAGATCAAGTATGGTCACTGGTTAATCAAATGAAAATTTCTCTTATAACATGAACAAAGAGGGAGTACCTTGAGTGCAGTTTTATGTATTTTACAGAGTTTTATTTGAGCCTAAACATATGAGACACATACATCAAATTGGTTTCACTGATGTAAGGGTGTACAGTGACAATAAAATAAAACTGAAAGCGGGTGGTTTGTTGATTAATGACACATGGTGTAACCCCAATCACATCACAATTGGAACTGTATGCTCTGTCTACATGCTGATATTATCTGCCTTGTGAGTTATCTCATATCATGTTGGGCACTGTGTACATGCTACCTTTGGAAAAGGCAGACACAGTCTGCGACATTATCCACTCCACTGTCATACAGCTAATCAGAGCTCAAATGCTTTTATTATTCTTCAAGTCCAAATTAGCTTTGTCAACATTGAAATCAAATCAAATTTATTTATAAAGCGCTTTTTACAACTGATGTCACAAAGCAGCTTTACAAATCATTAATCCCTAATCCCCGGTGAGCAAGTTAACGGCGACAGTAGCAAGGAAAAACTCCCTCAGAGCTGGAGGAAGAAACTTTGGGAGGAACCAGACTCACATGGGGGACCCATCTTCCTCTGGCCAACTAATTCTAAGTTTGTGATAAATCATAATCATATGATCTTGTTGTAATGTTCAAGTGAACTGATATGGTGACAGTAGTGGGACAGGGATGATGATGACAGTGGTAGCAATGATAACGGCCAGAAAGTCCATATGAACTCCAATGTGGGCAGTAGAGTAGGACATCTGGAGCAAGCCACAGTAGTTGGTTGTTGGTGGCAGCTGATCCAAGGAAGCATCATGCAGATAATAGTAATCAGTCTTCCATCAGCCTTGGACCAGACCGATGGGCATTCACTCACTCGGAAAAGACAAAAATGGAAATAGTTCTGTTTGGATTTAAAGAGCAGGGGGATTATGAGACATATCAGAGTGTGGCTACTGACTCCGGCAGAACTATCTAGAACAGCCTACCTAAAAGGAGAGAGCCAGAAGGTAAACAGGCATGGGAGCTCCCCAAGACACTGGCATCCCTCTGCTCACCGTCAACAAACCTGAGTGATCGCATGAGCAGCGTTATGACAGCCCCAGCATCTCAGTTCACTATAAATCCCTACGTCAGTGCACCCCTGGACCTACAACCTTTCTATAATGTAAAGTATTAATTACCAATTATTATTAGAATCATACACAAGATAAGATGTAAAATATCTTATGCCAAACCATTAGAGCTTCACATAGGGCCCACCCCTCTCTCTTTCTACTAGCAGCCACACAATCCTATTGTTTCAGTCCTACAGCTACACCCTATTGTTGCTGTGGCCCTTTATGAGCCGATCAGCAACCAGCTACCCTTAACATCTACGGTTACTTATTGAGCCCATCACATGAGTACCCAAACCACACACTGCATTACTAGCTCTTCACAGGGGTCATCAGGTAGGCACCTTCCTTCATCAGTGTTTCGCTGAATTAAGCCCACAACACCTCCAGAAGACTCAACAGTGAAGTCAGGCATCCCAGACCCACCCCCCTCCAAGCTAGCTTTACAGACCTTCCTTACCCTTAACAAACGTAAAGATCCACATTGGCCTCCCTGGTGACCAAGGCTGTACTGAGCCCCACTGGCACCGTTAATGCATGCTCAGTGCCACCAGTTCCATGTGATCTTCACGTGCTATACCAACCACCGAAACAGCTCCTCTACAGTGCATTTCTCCAACTAATCTGTGTTCGCCTCATCTACAACCACTGACTAGACCTTTCTATGGCTTTCTATGACTAGACAGTCACCATAGATGAAGTAGACATGGAGGAAGTAATCTTTTGGTGTGTGAACTAATCTGCTAGTGCTATGAAATTTCCTGAACCACTTGTGAATGCAGAGAGGATCACACCATGCAGCACTGCCTTGTTGGCTCCCAATCAGTGCAGCTCAAAGGATCTTGCAGTGTTCAATAAAAATTGCAATGGACTGTATAAAGAAACAGGAAACTGCGTGAAACGTTTTGAGACATGGGACAAAGAAGAAGAAATCGTCCATAAACACACTAAACAAACTGAGTAGAAAGTTGGCTTAATTGTAGGAGTTAAGCTGGGCTTTTTGGTTGGTGGCAAAAAGTAGTTCTTATGAACAATACCTCACATTTAACCACTGCAGGAAGGAACTACACTGAGTGTCACGACTGTAGCTCTTTCTATCTGTACTGTGCTAAACCACATCACAATACATCCAGTACAGTGTTCTTATTGGGTATTACACATGTAGTGTCTCATACCTGAACTGTTAAGTTCACCCTTTCCACTTTTCACATTTAAACTCTATTTCTATTAACACTGTTTGTGATAACTTATATCTGTTGTCCTTTTTATGTGGCATGTGTAAGAAATCTCTATCGATTGTGTGTGTGTGTGTGTGTGTGTGTGTGTGTGTTTATTTTAGGCTGGAATATGGAGGGAAGATAAGGATGAAACCAGGACCAAGGAAATGTAAGTGGCACAGACATAGAAATAATTTAACCTTAGCCTCAGTAGCCCAAGTCTAAACCTAACCCTAACATTAAACTCAGTAATGCAGTTTTTCTGCCTTTTAACCTTTTTCTAAACACGTGTATTTTTGTTAAGCATGTTTTGTTGCGAACCAGAATAATTCTCACTTTCACTGATTTCACTTCTATTAGTAGGAGGATATCACTTCTTTACTGCTCTGTTTTTGTGTGTTAAGTCAAATGTATTTATGTAACACTTTTTACATCAGTCATCACAAAACAGCTTTACAGAGTTCAGTAATAATACAAAAACACACAATCCCAGTGAGCAGGTCAACAGCAGCAAGGAAAGGCTTCCCTAGAGCTAGAGGACCAGACTCACATGGGGGACCCATCCTCCTCTGCTCAACTACTTATAAGAAACTATAAAAAGAAAGAGTCAGAAGGTAACACAGACATGAGAGCTCCCTGAAACATCAGCATCCCTCTGCTCCATCATCAACAAACTGGAGTGAATGCGTGCCAGCCAGCTTTATGTTTTACTATAAATCCCTGTGTCAACTTAACCAGTGGATCTGCAACCTTTCTATAATAAAAAATACTAATTCCCTTCGAATCACAGTCATGCTGTTTGCCATGGACAGCCGGGGCCCAAGAGAGCAATAATTGGCCATGCTCTCTCTGGGTGGGTAGATGGTGCTCTCTCTTCCTATCACTTTCACATTACAATGTCTGCTGGTTCAGGCATCTACTGATTGGTCCATTCAGAGCTGGGAATCCTGTGCTTTCCTCTGAGCGCGTTAGGCTACCCAGTGATGGTGTATCAGAGGTAGTTCGAGGCGGTGGCTTCACCCTCCTAGTCAGGTATATTGCAAAGTGATGGGGAGAGCCCCCTAGTGGATGGGACTGGTTAATTGGCTACTACTACATTGGGAAAGGGATACAAATGGGCAAAAATGTATGAAAAAAAAAAGAAAGAAAAAACAAATTCCAAAAAGTTAAACTAAATAAGTAAGTATTCAGCGTAGACTTAAAATTTGAGACTGTGGGCAAGTCCTGTACATTGTCCTGGAAGGTTATTCCTGAGTTGAGGGGCTTTATAAGAAAAGGCTCTTCCCCCTGCTGATGATTTCTGAATTCTAGGAAATATTGAAAAGCCAGCACCCTGTGATCTAAGTAAACAAGATGATTCATAATAGGAAATGTGGTCTTGATGTGAGCCAACAGAGGGCTTTATATGTCAGTAAAATAATTTTATATTCAATACAGAATTTAACTGGAAGCCAGTGTAGTGCTGATAGAATTGGGCTAATATGATCAAATGTTCTGGTTTTAGTAAGAACCATATTTGAGACACATTCTGAACTACTTGAAGTTTGTTTAGGTTTCTGCTAGAACATCCAGATAATAGTACATTACAGTAATGTAGCCTTGAAGTAATGAACGAATGTACCATTTTTTCTGCATAATGTATGGATAAGGCATTTCTTAACTTGAAAATATTACAGAGATGTAGAAAAGCTGTTTTAAGGTCAGTGAAGCCTGTTTGTCTGTGGCCTGGTCTTGTCTCACTGTGTGTGTATGTACACAGATGCTTGTAAGATCACTCTGGATCCAAACACAGCGCACACATTCCTCGCTCTGTCTGAGGGGAACAGAAAGGCGGTGTGTGGGAGGGAGCAGCAGCTTCGTCCAGAGCATCCAGACAGATTTGAGCACTGGTATCAGGTTCTGAGTGTTGAGAGTCTGACTGGACGCTGTTACTGGGAGGCCGAGTGGAGTGGAGAGTGGGGGGCTTCTGTAGCTGTCTCATACAGAGGAATTAGGAGGAAAGGAAACAGTAATGATTGTGTGTTTGGATATAATGATAATTCCTGGAAACTGTACTGCTCTGACAACAGGTATGCTGTCAAACACAATAATCAGGAAACTGCTCTCGCTGTCCAGCCCTCTGGCTCTACCAGTGTAGGAGTTCATCTGGACTGGTCAGCTGGAATTCTGTCCTTCTACAGGATCTGTCCTAACACGCACACACTAACACACTTACACACATTCACTAACACATTCACTGAACCGCTCTACGCTGGGTTCTATGTTTACTTTGACTCTTCTGTATGTGTGAGATAGAATGGGTTCTACACAGGGTTTGGACTTTGGGTTAATAACTGGTGTGTGTTGAAGAGAAACAGGAGACCACGTGAGAAATGTTTTGTTGTTTTTAGTATCAGTTATACGAATGGGAAACACTGCTGACTCCCACATGGAAGACTGGGGCTCAGTCTCTGAGGGTCAATTACAAAACACTACCAGTAATAATCTTTCAGCAAAACTCCACACTCAACGTTCACCTCCAAATGGAGTGTGACTGTACTTGTAAGTTGTTTTGGCATAAAATATGGTCTGTAGATGTGTAAATGTGTACATTATGTGATGCTGTAATAGAGGTGCAGGACATGAATCAAACCACTCCCAGTTAGGGTGACCAGATTCCAATTCACCAGATGTGGGACAAAGACTATGTTTGTGTGGGACAATGTGGGACAGCAATGCATCGAGGTAGTCTAAAATAACTTTTTTAAAAAATTAAATGAAACATCTCTATTCTGCCACTTAACACATAACAGATTGTAAATGAAAACAGACACACACACACACACACATTTTATATATATATATATATATATATATATATATATATATATATTAGAGCTGTCGATCGAAAAAAAAAAAATTTAACTAATTAATCGCACAATTTGCTGAGTTTAATCGCGATTAATCACATTTTTCTTCTTAAGACTGACACTTTTATTAATGGATATTTAAATGTAAAATAAAATAATATAAGACAATGTACATCACTTTTTTTTACATTACATCAATCAACACAATGTAATTATATTTATATTCAAATATGTTTTTTATTGAATCTTTTTTCAACTTTTAACAGATTGTCTTGTGAACTGTGCGCTAATTGAATTTCATAGTCAATCTCATCTGTGCAAAACAAAGAACAAGGATTCTTAAATTCTTGAAAGATTGAATGTTTTTCACTATACAGTAATAATTCAGCTTAGTCCTCCTTTACATTCAGCCAGTTACTTAGTTAGACCAGCTTATTCACGTTATCAGGGGACAAAGCAGCTTTCCCGTCACATTCCATTCTTTTGTTACACCCAGAAAATGATCAGCACAAGCATCTGCATAGTTTCGCGTTTCTGTTTTACTCACAGTTAGTGCAAAGGACTGCAGATTCCATTCTGTATCGATGAAGTGCACAGTAACGCCCAGATAGTTGTCATTGCTTACAGAAGTCCAGTGGTCCCCCGCGAGAATGACACAATTCACTTGTTCAAGCATGTTCATCCTTCGTGCCCTCTCACTTTCATACAAAGTGTGCATTCTTGAAACAATTGTTCCTCTCGAGGGTAGATTATAAGAGGTGTCACCTGATGCAATTCGAATAATTTCTTGCAGTCCATCGTCTTCTACTGTGCTAACTGGGCGGCAGTTTTTAGCTATTCAGTTAACCAAAGCAGTAGTTATATTCTCACTTACAGGTTTCGTTATTCGTCCGCGAGAACCACACTCCTGTAATGTATACTGACGAGGTCCCGAAGAGATAATTTCGTTAGGATGTTTTGCTTTGAGGTGATATGTCAAAGATGAATTACTTCTGTGATAATTAAATTCAGCTTTGCAAACTGCAGATTACTTTTGTTTTCTCCAAAGACCCATCAGGCAACTTTTTAAAGCTAAACCTTC
Organism: Crenuchus spilurus; assembly: GCA_036984385.1. NCBI lineage: Eukaryota > Metazoa > Chordata > Actinopteri > Characiformes > Crenuchidae > Crenuchus > Crenuchus spilurus. The sequence continues at coordinate 23,695 of BRDA01071952.1, read as the reverse complement.
CACCTAAAACTCCAGCCTTATCCTTATCCATCTTTATCCAGCAGGGTCTGCTTTGGCGGTACACCTAATAGGTCACAGGTCAGCCTCCACAGGAAGTAAACGCCTAGCTGCGTTAATTACGTAAATTTTTTTAAACGCGTTAAATATTCTACATTAATCGCTACAATTAACGCGTTAATTTTGACAGCACTAATATATATATATATATGTGTGTGTGTGTGTGTGTGTGTGTGTGTGTATATATATAAATATATATATATATATATATATATGTGTATATATATATATATATATATGATTTAAATGCAACTTTCTCTCACATAAGAAAACAGTAAGCATGGAGCTTTTCAGTGCTTCAAGTTAAAACACCCGACTGTGTACAATTAAATAGAACAGAAAGTTCTTTAATGTGCTTTAAAAAGGGTATGGCTTTCCTGTATTTTCTCTAACAACAAAGAGCAACAACACAACTCCAGCAAACACTTCAATAAAATGTTTTTTTTTCTAGTAGAACAATATACTGAACCACATATTCAAGTAGACCATGTACTGGATTAGGCTATGTGTAGTACATAGGCTGATTATCTGAACAAAACAAAATTCACTCAAATGAGTATCACATAAATTGACTAGGCAAAAGAAATGCATTTGAAAATTATCTTCATTTACTGGACAATGCCAACTAAAGGCACCACTGGGTATAAAATTAGCAACTACATAAATTAATAAATAAAAAAATAAATAAAACCAAAAAATACAAATTAAAACTGGTCAGGAGGAAACAAAGTTATATTAAATACATTTTTTGTTCAGTTTTGTCCATTATAGTAACACAATCAATGCTCTTTCAGCACCAAGGAGAACACATAGCTGAAGTTCTGTCCATAAAAAGCCTGTTTTCTCCATTACACCAACAACTGCAGGCCGGTTGGGCCCACACCGACGTTCAGCACCAGACAAGGCACCTGGCAGTGAAGAACAAGAATAGAGCACTGTCTTAAAATCTTGCCCTTCCTTGGCTCAGTGCTCACAATATTCTAATTTATATCTTAGACAATGTTTATCTTACCTTAGATGTTCCTCTTGGCTTTATACTTTTTGCTTGAGCATGCAGCTTCTAATAAGGCCTTCTGCTTAAGTGCAAAGCTGTAGAATTCCTTACAATTGTATTCAAAGTTGGTCTTGACTTGAATTTCACTCTTGATAAGCTCCACAGATCAATGGTTCCTCTGGTCAGTCCAGGCTGCAGTTATGAGGGAAAACACTCTCTCTACAGAAGCATTGGTGATGGGGATGCTTAAGAGAAAGGATGGCAACAGCAGGCAGATTTGGTGTCTTTGTGTTTTTAATCAAGATTGCACACTTCTCCAAAACAGGAGCTTTTCTCTCCACAATTTCCTGCTGGTGTGGCAGAGTCATGCAGTACTCCTCATAGAGTTCATCCATGTCAAGTTTCCCCCCTATCTGTAGGACCTCCACGGCATCACTGAGCTGGGAGAATGTGAAGCTGCTCTTCAGTGCCAAGCATGCAACATTCTTCTGATAGTTGTTGTCTGTGAAGTCGTACCATTTTTCCAGGTAGCTGAGTGCCATCTTGTAGAAGTTGGAAAAATCATGTTTGATTGTTGCTGCTTTTTGGTCTGGAAACTGTTGAAGAATAGCACTGGTCTCCATTCCAAAGAAGCAATCAATTTGTCGCTGTTGGAGCTTTGTCTTGAGAGTGAGCATTATGTCATGTAGCTCACAGACAGTCCCATCCTGTCCCTCCAACAGCAGCACAACATCATGGAAGATCTTCAGCATGTTATTGAGGAAAGCCAGGTAGGCCTGTAGCTCAAGGGGTTGCCCCCACCATCCTGATCCGTTTTTAACAGCTGCCACAGTGCTTTTGGGCACTGATTCTCTCCAAGTGACAAGAAATAGCTCTTGATAGCTGCCCAGCTGTCATGTAGCCTCTGGACAGCAGGCCACAGACTCAACCATCTCATGTCTCCGTACAACGTGATAATCTTCCTCCACAAAGGCAAAAACTGCTCTCAATTCCTCTGTGCGCTGTGCAGACACTGAAAAGTGACTGAATATTTTGTTCACTACAGAGTCAATGTCAATGTTCAGCATGTCTCCAGCTTGCTTTGCACAGTTGTGTACTATGTAGGCCATACAGTTTGCCTTGATGATGCCACTGTTGTCTGCCTTTAGCTTTTGGAATACAGAATGGTTTTTCCCGGAGTTTACACTAGCATTATCAGAAGTGTAAGCTGAAATCATGTCCACTTGCAGGCCATTTTCCTCTAGCTTGCATGTAATTTGGCGGTGTATGGTAACAGCTGGCTCATGGCTGTCTTCATAAAAGTCAAGGATCTTGCTTTTTAAACCCAGCTCTGGTGTCCAATATCTCAAAGACAATGGGAAGAGTTTTGTGGTGCCACGATTAGAAGCATCTGATGCCACTGAAAAAAATGGCGTGTGGACTTTTTTAATCACTTGTGAGTTCTTGAACCACAGGCGTTTTTAATTCTCTTAAACAACTCTCCACAGAGGCAGGTGCAAGCACATCTGTAACTATGGACGCTGCCTTTGTACGACCACATGACATTTTCTTTGCAATCTCAGAGTCTGGAAACATGGTCGGTGCTAGCTTATTACCACAGTCTTCTGACCTGTATGACAGGGAGTGTTTCACAGTGTGGTAAACGCTAGTTAGTTCAGCTGTTATTTTATCTACGTTTGAATCTTGTTTGGGTTTTAGCAGGAACGTATGCATAGACTGTGAAACCTCCTTTTGAGCAACACGGTTTTTGTGAGTCTCGCACTGCCTGTGTCGTTTCACGTCATATTCACCTCCGTGTGAAATAGAAAAATGACTCAAGCAAAGTTCACACAAAACTTGACCAGACTCGCCTTGCACTGGTTTCACCCAGGGGTAGATAGTTTCCCAGTCTTTGTTGTAGGTGCATTTTCGTTTTTTAGCTGTACAGGTTGTGCCTCCCTTTCCTCCATATCTCGTGCTGTATGTCGGCGCTGTTCTGACCTAATTTACATTGGTTTGTATTGGTGGGCGCGCCCTTAACCTGCGTCCGCGGTTGACATGATCAAACAGCTCGCCCCGCCCCCTGATGACAGCCCTCACTGCTTTCCCCACACAGCCATCTGAGAAATGCCCGATTATAAAACACACATTTCAAAACTGGAGTCTCACTGTCAATAACAATGCGGGACAATGTCTCAATTTGCGGGATACGTGGAAAGTAATAAAAATGAGTGCGCGGGACATCTTGTCATCCTACTCACAGTAGCCAGTTTGGAGGAACTCAAGAGAATATAGAACTATAGAATTCAAGAGAAAATAACAATGAAATCCAGATGTAGAATAGATTAGGGATTGACCTGTGGGATGATATATAATAGGCTCTCTTCGTTCCTGGAGAGGAACAACTACATTTCTTTCTTTTTTTTTTTTTAATTCTAAGTTTTTGCCCATTTTTATTCCCTTCCCAATGTAGTAGTAGCCAATTAGCCCATCCCCTCCATTAGGCCTCTCCCCATCACTTTTGCACTGTCCCTCACTGTAGGAGAGTGAAGACAAGCACAATCCTCCTCCGTTGCGTGTGATGCAGCCACCACCTCTTTTCAAACTACCTCTGATACACCGTCACTGGGGAGCCAATGCACTCAGAGGAAAGTGCAGGATTCCCACCTCTGAATGGACCAATCAGTAGATGCCTGAGCCAGCGGACTCAATGTGCAATGTTGCAATGTGCGAGTGATGGGGAGAAAGAAAAGATGGAGAAAGTGCTTCTATGTGAAAGGCATTTTACTAATTTAATCCTTTAAATTAATCTGCTAAAATGTTTGGTTTATTGAACTAAGACTTATTAAATGAAAGGCCATATTCCTACTTTGACACTTCTGATATTATTTTGTTAATGCTTATACAGAAGGATCAGTCATGTGCTTTTTTTATTTATGCCAATTTTCTCCCTTTCCCAATATGGTAATCACCAATTAACCCATCCCATTAGTGGCTCTCCCTATCGCTTTGCACTGTCCCTGACTGTAGGAGGGTGAAGACACGCCTCATCCACTGCGTGTGATGCAGCCACCGCCTCTTTTTCAAACTACCACTGATACACTGTCACTGGGGAGCCAACACACTCAGAGGAAAGTGCAGGATTCCCAGCTCTGATTGGACCAATCAGTAGATGCCTGAGCCAGTGGACATTGTAATGTGTGAGTGATAGGAAGAGTGAGAGTGCCATTTACCCGCCCAGTGAGGGCACTGCCATTTTTTGCTGTCTTGGGCCCCGGCTGTTGATGGCAAACAGCATGACCGGGATTCAAACTCGGGATCCTCTGGTCATATTGTCAGCGTCTTAGCCTGCTGAGACACTCGGCGCCCCAGTCATGTGCTTTACATAAAATGCATGACTGATTTTAAAACCAGCACAATCATCTGGATATTTTTGGAAACAAATAGGCATTTAAGCATTAAACTGTTTTTGTCTATGTTGTTACTGGTGGCTTTTCTAGATCTCCGCTCTGGTTATTAATCTGAACTGAAACCATGAGCAGGGGGACTAAGGAGCTGCAAAGCAATAGGGGTGCATCATATTTTTGCTGAAGTGATAAGGGAGCCTCCACCCAAAACTGGCCTGAGTCATTTTTCTTAGTTTAAAGTTGTCAGCTGATTTTCTCTATATAATGCATTTATGTGTGCTCAAATGAGTACAAGAGGCTTACAGAGTGTGTGTGGACTCTGTTGATGGGATGAAATCAGTTAAAGAGAAAGGAAGTATGTTAGGAGTTGTGGATTAATTGATAAATCTGACTCTGTAAAACTAGGAATTAAATTCGTTCTTGGTCTAGTGTACCATCTGTAAAGTGGAGGAGGTTTGGTGACAGATTTTAATGACTCTCAGACACAGCAGAGCCTAATTAAATGAAATGAATAAACCAGAGATTCACAGGAGGATCCAGAGATCCAGTTAGATGAAGGAGTACATATTACTTAGTTCTCATTACTGAAATATGTCAATAACAAAGCAGAAAGATTGACATTTTATACAAACAATAAGAGTGACTCAGTTATTATTGTATGACAAACATAAAATTTTGACAAATTGATTAGTGTGAGAGACATTATTAGAATTTAGAAGGGTAGGTATGCCTACATTAGATCAGTGCAAAGATTTGTTTAAGGTTCCTATGAATTCTTTCTGTGGGGAGACCATATATTATTAAAGAGTGAGGGAGGTTTCAACAAGCAGTGATTCAGCACTTCGCAGATGTAACTTATACAGCTGTGTAAAAACAGATGTAGAAAAGATGATTCTACACTGAACATGTTTTTATCAGTACTTGCTGTTTATGGGTTGAACAAATGTTGGTAAAAAAAATTTTTAGTGCATCACACAAAGGTATTTCTAGAGTAATTTCAATTGGAAGACTAGAAGATTGTTCCAGTACTGATAAAATATGCTCTTTACTATGTTTATTATACAGTATGAATTTGCATGATGGGGGGAAAAAGTAAATAGCTGTACAATATTGCATCAACCAATAACTCAACTGGTCAATTGAGGGTTAAAGATCATGGGTGGAAATATCAATATTATTTCAGTAATAGTTGTGTTGATTAAGAGCATTAGTACCAGCTATAATACTAAATGATATAGATGTTGATTTAGTAAAAGGGAGGATAATAGGCTTAAATTAAATTTTTTAAGTAGGACAATACCAATTGCTGATATACTGTATTCTGGGGTATGTAAATAAGGGGCAGAACTGTTGCAGACCTTTTCAGAAAATTGGAAAGGGTGCTGTGCACCTGTTACATTAACTGGGTCTATAGCATCAATACTGTTGGGATCAGCCATAGAGATGCAGAGAAGAAATACTCTATGGAATGGGGAGCAAAACAAAACCAAGCTCAGGGAAGCATTCATTTTGACGTGGTCTGGGGTATTGACTAATATGCCAGATGAATTCAGAGCAATGTCAGACCAGGGTATCAATAGCTAGATTGCTTTTTTTTTCCTGGGGTTTCAGAATCATAACAATGTACATGAGATTAATTATATCTGGTATAATCAACAATGATTTATGAATTCTACTACTGTAGTACTGGAAACATTAGGTCAACAAATAGATTCTACATCTGTTTTTTTCTAATTCATCTAATGATTTTATTGAATATATTTGATATTGACACAATGAGAGCTCCTGATGATGGTTTCTGTGACTTATTTGGAGAGCTGTTTCATTTACATTTCATAGAAAACAGTAACAGAGGGTGATTTTGAGGGATGAAGATGGTTTAAATACTATGGGAGGTATAGTGCATGAAGGACGGTTAGCGTGACTATTTTTGAGGCAATGGAAACAATTCTCAGCAGAATGAGGGTGAAAACTATAATAATAATAATAATAATAATTAATAATTAATAATAATGCTTGTGGGATGTTGAGTAATTGTTCTTATTAGAAGAACTTTCTCTAAGACATTGGTGTTGGTATTGAGACAATATGCTATGTTAGTTGCCAAATGAGAAGTTATATGATGATATGTACCACATTCCATATATAAGAAGTCATTACCGGTGATATCTGCCTGGTTCTCTAATAGTTCTTCAAAACAATGTGAAATGGGTGATAAGATCTTTAAACTAGTGCTGGGCGATAAAACGACATCGTTTTTTTTTTCATGACAAATTTTCCCTCGATGACGATGATAAACCGGGAGAATAGAATTCGATAAGCATGAACTTTTGTTTCCATTTCACATCTCAGCAGCTTGACAGTGAGTTCAGAAGTCTAATACTGCTGATTGTTAGCTCCTCCTCACCAGCGCCGCCAAAATGCACTGCTGTGTATAAGACAAGCGTGTGATTGGGTGAGAGAGCACGAAGTCGCTGTGTGCTCGTCTGTTTGTGTGAGAAGGAAGGGGGGGGGGCTCGATGTGTATGTGTCTCAGCTCGAGCCTGTTTGCTTGGCTCTCTAGCCTGTTGTTATTTTGGAGTGGCTGAGGCCGACAGCAATCATTGTAAGTTTCAACAATAAAGTGACTGTAAACATCTTTCTCGTCCATCCTTTCAGCGCGTCCAACTGGATGCTACAATATTATGTTCTGACAATAAATATTTAAATATTTTAAATAGTAACTTATGTATTTAGTCTGATGTTTTTAGAGAGCTGTTTAAAACTGTGACAGTGTAAGAAAAATTTATATTGTGATAATTATTCAGATTGATCAATATAGAAAAATTTATCGTGATAAAATTTTTGACCATATCGCCCAGCTCTACTTTAAACAGTAGCTTTTTAAACAATAAATCAATATTTTTGTTGCTTTACTTTGATACTTTGTTTTTGCAAAATGCAAAAGTCTTTATTAGAAGAAATGGTAAGCTTTGCTGATGTAATCTTATTATATGATGTACATTGAACAATGTAGCAGAATAACCCGGACTGTGAAAGTAACCCAGCAGGTTCTAGAGTGAAGTAAAACAGACATTTTTCCCAGATTCAATATTCAGAGTAATTTAATTAATAACTTTAAATCAGAGCAGTTTCATTAGGCCAAGTAAAAAAAAAAAATTGGTGATCATCCTTTTTCACCAAAATTTTGGGTCGGGGGGGAGGTGTTTTTTTTTTTTTTTTGTGTTGTGGCGGCTTTTGGGGGTGTCGGCCAATCAGATGGCTGCGTGTCGTACGGTATTTGCATAAAGTTCTCTTGTGTGTTTATGGGGTCTATTTTGTAATTATTTGGGGTCTTTAAGAGGAGATTTTTGTATGTGTAATGATTGTTAGTTGTAGTCTAGTCTCTATGAGTTATTTTTAGAGTTTTAGTTAAGTTACCGTTAATGTGTGTCTTAGTCAGTTATTCTGTCTTATTTATAGAACCGGCCCTCCGTCTGCTTCTCTGTGTGTGAGTCTGCGCGCACGCTGCGATAATAGTTATTATAATATATTACAGTTAGTTAAAATAATCCATTGTATTTTATTTCATTAGATAACAGGGAAATTAAACGAATTTTATTGGCCGACTGCAGTGTTTTTACGATGCTGGCCACTGCAAAAGCCATGATTTGCATCACAAAAACGACCGGCCATTGGTATTGACAGTTAAGTGTACTGATTTGGGTCACGTCATTGGAAGCATGCAAAATTTGAATGATTCTAGGCCAGACTAGGGTGTTTGGCGCGTTTTTTTGTGTTAAAAAAAAAACAAAAAAAACACGGTCGGGTGCTTTTTAGAGGGTCGGGCGGGGATGATCACCAATTCTTTTTTTTTACTTGGCCTTACTATAAGATCATAAAACTGACTGAATTTGTCTAAATCAAATCAAATTTTATCTGTGAAATCTTGATTTCTAGTGAGGTCCACATATCAAAATAAACACTACTGAGCAACATCGTTAACAGAAGCTGATATGTTTTGATATAACGGTACATTATATGATGGTTCACTTGTGATGCGTGTTGTCATTTGGGAATTGACCCTGAACCTTGCTGTGGTTTCTCACTTGTATGAATACCCTGATGTTTTATGAGACTACTCTAAATAAACTCTTCCCACAGCCTGTACACAGATATGGCTTCACTCCTGTGTGAATACCCTGGTGTCGTTGTACATCACTCTGTTGATTAAAACTCTTTCCACACTGAACACTGATGTGGTTTCTCTCCTGTGTGAATACCCTGATGTTTTATGAGACTACTGGTAGTCTGAGTATGAGTCAGTTTGGTAACTGAGTAGTCATGTCAGAAGGCCTGAGCAGCGCCAAGGTGAACACAGACTGATTCTAGAATGAAGTCACACTAACTCTTTGCAGAGAGGTGTTAGTAGCCTGTGTTGACTTAGAACCAGGGGGATTTTAAAAACCCTTTGTTTTCTTTATAATTTGTCAAGTGTTTATTTCCGTTTTTGTATTTTAAATATTTGTCTTGATAGAAGTCACTGGGGAGAACTTTAAGCCTCCGCATGCTTTAGTAAAAGCGGTCACCCCACACACTCCACTACAGGCCATTATCAGACCGGCGACTCAGAAACGGCACTCATGGGGAAGTTGTCTGAGCATCGCCACAATCATTTAATCAAATACCTATATATTTATATTCTGTAACCTGATTTATTTTAATACACAGGATGGGGGCGAGGAAAAAAATCAGTTCTCTCGTCATGTTTAATACACTATCCCCTCAAAAAGCCCTAGATAGTTATTTTTTAACTGCTAGGCGTGCAGTTAGCTTAGCTATTTAGCCTGCATTTTCACCGTGTTACAATACAACTACCACTAATACACACACACACACACACACACACACAAAGAAATACAATCCTAAAGGTATAAAAAAAATTGTTTTATGTCAGTTTTTTGGAGAAAAGCATAGTAGAACAGTGTCAGCTTTTGAATGAATGAATGAACGTTACACTTATATAGCGCCTTTCTCAAACCCAAGGACGCTTTACAATCAACACTCCATTTACACACACTCAATCACACACACCGGTGAGAAGCGGCAGCCAGTCGCGCACAGCGTACTCTCAACCGGAAGCGATCGTCCACCTGGAGGACTGCATCGAGCACTAGGGGGATCACCCAGGACAGAGTGCCAACCATATCTGGGCATACATACATACATACATACATACACAGATATACACATTCATTCATACACACCAGGGTAATTTTAGAGTATCCAATTCACCTGATCTCCATGTTTTTGGACTGTGGGAGGAAACCGGAGACCCCGGAGGAAACCCACGCAGACACGGGGAGAACATGGAAACTCCGCTCAGATGTGGACTCGAACCCAAGACCTCAGCGCTGAGAGGCGAACGTGCTAACCACTAAGCCACCGTGCCGCGGTGATTAAACACCTACAGCCCTCCATTAGAAAGAGGAATTACTCTGAGAACAAGCAAGACAGAGTCGTAAATTAAATGAAGAGGCTCGTGCCACTTATAAGAGCAAAGAATAAGTTACAAGACAGCCTTTCAGAGACGTTTAAAGGAGAAGCAAATATAGCTGGAAAGGGTGCATCTCATTAGTCTTTCTTAAAGAGCTAGATACAGAGCTAGATACAAAGCACTACAGACTAAAGGGAGCTTATGAAGCTACTTTATCAGCCAAGTGTAGACAATCTGCAGATCCTATACTCACAGCTGAATACTGTGAAATATATCCTAATGACCCTATACCTTTATCAGCAGCCCAACAGTCTTCCATTCCAATAGTGAACCATGATGTTCCTCTGAGCTTGACCAAGGCTAAAAGGCAGATTCCAGCTAGCCAGCTCTATGCTACTTCACCATCAACTGAGGCCTACAGTCATCCCATGGCATCACCAGGGGTTCCTCTTCTAGCGTCAACGAAACTCCACATGGGGTCCCAAAAGCCTGACCCGGTTCCCAGCCAGCCTTTGACCTGTCCGGTTCCATCTTCTGAACGGTATGAAATTTCAAACAGCAGCCATCCCAGACATTCAGTAGGGTTACAAGCAGAGTGATATTTAAAGCTTCCACCAATGCCATATATACCTAGTACTAATCATCCTAAAACTGAGTAGCCTTCCTTCCTGCAGAGACCCAGCACATCTAATCTTAATGAAGGGTTGCTATTGATGCCTAACGCTTAATGGATATGCTGATCACCACTTCCTAAGGAATACCTAAACTTTCTCTGCCTAGCTTCAGCAGTGGCCAAGAGTCTGATTTTGCTTTACTGAAAATGGGGTTGGACAATCTCATGGGTGTCCGTAGTCACTTAACTGAACCATTTAAATATCAAGTCCTTCTGGAGCACTTGAAGCTGCCAAGTGCTTACAAACTAGCTCAAGCTTACAAGTATATGTATGATCCAGTTCCATACATCACAACCTTACATGCTTTTCCAAGATAAGTAAAGGCAGTCATGCCAGCTTGTCCAGAGTGAATTGGGAGATATACTGCAGGCCCCTCCAGTCAGAACAGGTGATGCAGACGACTTTGACAACTTTGCATTAGCTGCCCATACTTTAGTTGGTATACTTAGTTCTTTAAATTTTGCATTGCGCATTTTGCATAATATTAAAGGGTGTGAAATTCTCCCCTACTCAAAGTAAACATCACAGTTAATTTGTTGTGTACAGACCCTGAGGTTATGAAGTTATTGTTTGTTAGTTTTTTCAGTAATCTATTCTTATGTGGAAATATTGTGTGTTTGTATGCACTGCAGTGATTTAGAGGTAAATGAATGCATGTTTACAGGTGGTCTAGAAGCATGTTTTTAAAATTGTTTTTCAGTATTAACACTAAATAGAGTGTTATGCAAATTGACTTTTGAGTACGTTTTCGAGTTGTCATAGTTTTACATAGAAATCAGCCTTACAATACAGGCAGTATGCTCATGTATAGGGACACACACAGTTGATGAGGTGAATAACTGCCTGAGGCTGTATGAGTCAAATGCAGTGATTTATTTTAGTGTGACAGTGGTGAAATACATTTACCTGCTCTGTAAGTTCAAGAGGCGGGATCAGCATGATTAATTTGCAGCTTGGACTGCACCGAGCCTAACAGTCAGTACTTTGGGACGGGGGAGGGACTCACTGAGCACCCACTATTCACTGGGGTCAGTAACTGCAGAACAGTTGGAGCATTCATGTGGAGTCTCCAATAACACTGGGAAAAGTCGCTCGATTTGTCGCTAGTCACTTTTTTGGGAAAAAAAGATGTTAGAGAGGTCTGAAAACTTTGAAGACAAAATCGCTAAATTGGCAACAGTGGACCCAAACCTAGCCTATTTGGCAGTTTGCATGTTTGGTTACGTCATCACGTGCTGACATAGCCAGGCTACGGGGGCCGATTGTGCTCAGCTCTGCTTGAATGCGTTGAACTTAGTGCAGCGTCCTGTAAAAAACACCTCTCAGTGACCGATGCTGTAATATTACATATCAAAATACTGCAAAAATTAATATACCATTATTAAAACATTTCTTATCACAATAAATATTGATAACAAATTATTGTCCAGACCTACTGGGAAGGTATTTTTTGTACAAAATGGACATCTGTGTTAATCAGCGATGGTCTTACAGTCAGTATTGTGCTGGAATTGATTCCTTATGTTTGACTTGTTGAGATACTGTGTGCTTTGCTGAGTCATTTAAACTGTATCTCAAATCTTTTCATCAATAATTAACAAATACAGTGAAGAGATCAATTAGGACAAAGCTTATGAGTGTGACAAAGAACACGTAGAGAGTAGAGTAAGAGATACATATCTAACCAACTTATTCAAATTCATTCATTTTTGAAAAAAGAAAATGGTCATAGTGTGTATGAGACCGAGAAACTGAGATGTCTTAGATTTCACACTTTTATTTACAGTTTAACTTACTGTAATCTTTTTCAGATGTGAAATATAATCCCCATCAACAAAGAATAATGTGACCTTTAACATACGACACCATCAGGTATTTGATGACAGGTACTGAACAGCATTAATCTCTAGTACACTTGGTTTACAGAATATGTAGAAAAGTTTATTTGGGCTTTACTTACTTACATAAACTTTGAAGATATAAGAATTGTTATCTTAGGTCTAAAACATTTTTAGTTAAAAATGAAGAGCTTCTCTGCACATTCTCAACATCCGAGTAAGTGCTCTCATCTGATGAAAGTCATCTCAAACATGAAAACAGACACAACTAAACATGATTAACAGTCTGATTAACATCTGAACATGATTCTAAGATATGTTTAAAATGATCCAATATTCAAGCTATAACTGGACATCTATATTTTTAAATAACTAATAATAATAACACATTTTATTTGTAATGCACTTTACATTTGAAACAAACCTCAAAGTGCCACATAGTAAAATACATAATAAAAGTACATGATAAAATATATGGTGTAATATATTGTAAAATATATGGTTAAAAACAAAAAAAACTGTAAAGATAGTTTTAAACGTCCACCTCTTACTACAAAAGTCCTTTTGACTGTGGTGTCCTTAAATGGTCGGGGAGGGCATTCCAAAGCCGAGGGGCAGCAGAACAAAAGGCCCGATCACCCATAGTACTGAGCTTTGTCCTCGGTTGCAGGAGACGGTGTGTATTGTCAGAGCGGAGGGATCGTGATGAGGTTAGCGGTCTGAGCAGATCTTTTAGGTAGGTGGGAGCGTTGCCATAGATGCACTGGTGGGTGAGAAGGGAGACCTTATACTCTATCCTGGCAGAGATGGGAAGCCAATGAAGAGAACGGAGGACCGGAGTGATGTGTTCATATTTTCGCACTCTCATCAGGACCCTTGCAGCACTATTCTGGATGTACTGCAGCCTCTGAAGGCTCTTGTTTGGGATCCCAATGAGAACTGCATTACAGTAATCCAGTCTGGAGATGAAGGCATGAAGTCATGAGTCAGGTGAAATTTAGCAATATTCCTGAGGTGGTGGAAGGAGACCTTGCAGAGGTGATTGATATGGCTTTCAAAGGTGAGTTGTAGATCAAAACGGACACCAAGTTAGTGACTGAAGAGGAGAGTGGGATGTTCTGACCAGAGAAAGTGAAACTGGTTATGGATGTTGGCTTTGTCTGATGTGAGGTGCCAATCAGGATTGCTTCTGTCTTGGCACTGTTTAGCTGTCATACACGTCATAATAAGTAACGTAAATATTATTAATAATAAGTGGAGTCCTTATAACGATTTAAAGTGGACTGAGTACTGAAGTACGGAAGTAGAGGTCTGACCTAATGACATTACGTCAAGAGTAACCCTAGGGTTTGTTCTCGGAAGTCTCCGACGTCATGTAGGTC
>BRDA01071951.1:0-11652 GCA_036984385.1 Crenuchus spilurus | reverse complement strand
GAGGAGTTATTGGTGCGCCGTCTGGACCGTCACAATATTTTTTTCCTTCAAACTCTGTGGAAAGAGTAAAACTTGACTGTGAGGGGGAAGGCGTGGTTATTTTGCATAACAACAAGCAGCGCAGCCAGGTGTGAATGTGTCACATTCCTGAGCGGGGGATTAAGAGAAGGAGAGACCCTGCAGACAGCCTGATTTTCAGTGGTAAAATTTTCGCCCATTTGGGAAAGCTAAACTCACATTTGGAATTTATTCCCCTGCATCCTGTTTCTACATATCTACCCTACCTGGATTATCACACTACTAAGAATCACTGTTGTAATACATACAGAATGAAGTCTGACATTGTCCTGCTGAGTTCCTGTGAAAACACAGAATATGTCTCTCCAAAATACCAATATGAGCCCCGACATCAATACCCTCACCCCCATGCAACCACAGATGTATTTTTTGTATTTTTCATTGATACCAGTCAGGATGGTCTTTTTCATCTTAGATGTAGAATGCAATGTCAGTTTTTCCCAAAAACAAGCTGAAATATGGACTTGTCTGACCACAGAACATGTTTCCTCTCTTTCAGTCCATCTCAGATGACTTCAGAGAATGTGTTGGTGTTTCTGTACTAAATTGATATCTGTCTTCCACTTTAAATAATACATTTCTGGTTGTAATTCTTGATGCAGTGGTGGACTGTGGTAAGTGATATTTTCTAAAGTGGTCCTGAGCCCATGTGACTATTTACATCACAGTAGCATTACCTTTTCTCAAACAATACCATCTGAGGACTCAGTGGTTACACAGGTATTTACATCTGGATCTGATACACATTTAAAAATAGCACCTTTTTTCTGAACCCAAACATTTTCCTTGTGAGCAAAGTATTGGAAAACAAAAATCTAAACTAGATTTTAGTTTAATATAAGTATATTACATATTTACTACATAATATAGTAATGTTAAGTGAATAAGTAATATTTAGTTACATAAGTTATACATAAGTTTAGTTACACAAGTTATATTTAGTTACAGTGAACCCCCGCCTATTCGCGGTTCAGCATTCATGATTCACCTATTCACAGAATTTTCTCTAGAACATATCTACTTGTTATTTGCAGAAAACCCACAAATTCACGGTTTGTTCTGTAGAACATATGTACTGTACAACAGTTGGGTACGTGCATGCTCCAATACTCGAAAGCTATTGGCTGGCATTCGGATGGCCATACAAGGCCAGCTCTCATTGGCTGATCCGCACAACACACAGCCACTTTCGCGGGAAACGAACACCTGACCCCTAAATGCCCAGCTTCTTCTCAGGCTTCCAGCACAAAGTGTAAGTGGCAATATGTAAGTGGCTCTCATAGAGCGAGAGCGAGAGAGAGTATACTTTATTTTCTACGTCTTTACATGTGTTTCTGAAGTGTTAAGGATGATAGTTTAAGGCATATGGTTGGACTTAACTATTAAAACGTTAATTTGCGGATTTGCACTATTCACAATAGGTTCTGGTCCCTAACCCCCGCGAATACGGGGGGTTTACTGTATATATTATTATAATATTTAATATTTAGTTGCAAATCTTTTGCTTGCAATAACTGCATCAAGCCTGTGAGCCACTGACATCACTAAACTTCTTTATTCTTCTTTTGTGATGGTTTTTCAGGCTTTCACAACAGCCTTTTCAGTTTTGGGGGGTTACTCCCTTCAATCTCCTCTTTAGCAGGTTAAATGCTGCTATAAATGCTGGGTTTAAGTCTGGAGACTAACTAGGCCAGGCCAAAATCTTCCACTTCTTGTCCCTGATGCAGTACCAGGCTTAATCACCAGATGTGTCACTCCCCTGAATATTGACAACCAGCTCACATGACTCACACACCTGTCACTGATCAATACCCATCAAGCAGGTTCCTTAAACCCAGGACAAGCACACATCAGTATGAAGCATTAACTATGTCACACTGTGGTTCTGTGTTGTGTGAGCTTACCTCTCTCTCTAACATCAGCTGGACTTTTTGAGGGCCACAGAGCTTTGTTCCTCCCTGGTTCTACTGGATCCTCCTATGATCTCATATGGACTGGTATTGTTATTCTCTACTTAGTTAATCTCCTACTGTGTCGCTTTTCTAGTTATATATTGTATCCTACAGTATGTGCAGTCACAGGCTGCCTATAGGTATACCAAGTTCTAGTTTGCTCGTTCTCTCAAAAATGAAGGTATGGATCCTTCACATTTGTCTGGAAGAGAATCATCACACTGATCCTTTGTTAGCCCTGTTTAGCTTATCTCTGTTTGGTATATTAGAATGTTTTGCTCCTGTCCTGTTCTGTTGTTTAACCTTGGCTCAGTTTGTCAGCCTGTTATCTTATTAGCATTAGGCCTGTGTGTTAGCCTGTTCCTTTGTTTTGCATGTAGCTTTGTTTATTAGCTTAGCCTTGTGTCTTTTTGTTATGTTTCTCTCTCATTAGGTATATATCTTGTTCTGGTATTTGACCCTGGCCTGTATAATGACTAGGGTGTGAAATGATTCCTCGAGTAATTAGAGTTCCTCAATTACAAAAAATGATCGAGTAATTGTCTCCGCCTGGAGTAATAGTTTAATTATAAAGCTCAAAGCACAGTATCTTGCACAGACTACTTTTAATGTGGCACAGCACACTTATGTCACCCATGCAAAGGAAGAAGAAGGAGCTGGACATTTGGTTGAGGAGCGGGAAGGTGGGAGAGGCAAGGGAAAACAATAATGACAACAAAAGAAAAGAAAAATGCAATTAAAAAACAGAAAACATTGAAACTCTTCTAGCAGATTGTCAGGAATGTAGAGGAGGACGAACTGGTGGAGAACTCCCATTCCCAACAGCCACAACGATTGCGGCGCACACGTACGACCAATCAAAAGAGAGTCTGAAGGTCGTTCTAGCCGGAATTCTGAATGCGCTCACCTGAAGCTCATTTGAGAGACTCTTTATATACTCGGTGTGTTTTTTCAGACAACGCGAAGCTTTACAGAGCCGTTTTCTCTTTGTTCTGTGTTTCCTGGTTTTCGTATCTTTGAACTGTTTTTGATTACGCTCTTGATCTGCCTCTTGGACTTTAGTATTTATTCGATTTATTCTGGTTTTGGATTGTATTTTTGCCTCCTGACTGCGTTTGGTACCTGCCCTTATTCTTTACTGTTTTACAATCTCTCTTTGCTGTGTACAACTGCCAGAAGTGACTGGAAACTGTTTAACTGTAACACCACCTAAAACAGTAAACCACTTTAATTTTATTCCGCACGTATTTGCTTACTTCGTTCAGTCGATTCCTGACACAGACACTACTGTGTGGTCAGTGTGAGCACCCCGCCAAACCGACAATGCTTATTAACGTGTGCGTCAGCCTGAACATACTGTTTAGGACTGTAAATGCCATTGGAAATAGGACGAGACCACTTTCTGACTTTTGAGTAACTTCAACATTCTGCTCAGGGCTTGAAGTTCTCAGGAGACATGTCTAATTCCAGGCATATATAGAACAGTTTTAAATGAAAATAATCATTAATTTGATATGTTGTACATATTTCCTCAAGAACAGCTTGTCTTAAACAGATTTTTTTTTGCTCTTTTTTTGCATCTACTCCTGTTGATGTCAAACACGTTCAGCTGAATTGTATTCTGGCTTGAATTACTCAAATATTCATCAATATATTACAAATAATTCTACTTGAACTTTGCTCTAGCCTCATCTTTAAATTTGTTTATACTTTATTTAAATGATGTGTAAATGTACTTGTAACACAAAAAGGAAATGTATAATTTTTGCTAGTAAAAAATATGCCCTGCTGGTGGATTTCCGGTCAAAAAGTTAATTTAAAAAGTGAAATTAAACCACACTGTGTGGTGGAACAATTCTCTTATTCTGCAAGTGTCTGATATCTTTTGCTATTTATCTTTTGATAATTAGTAGACCAGAGGAGGATGGGTCCCGCATGTGAGTCTGGTTCCTCCCAAGGTTTCTTCTTCTAGCTCTGATGGAGTTTTTCCGTGCCACTGTCACCGTTGGCTTGCTCACTGAGGATTAGGGATTAATGATTTGATGTCTGTTATTACTAACCCTGTAAAGCTGCTTTGTGACATCAGTTGTAAAAAGCGCTTTGTAAATAAAATTTGATTTGATTTGATTTATGTCCAGCCTGACAATTTCACAGATGAGCTGGTATGTTTCCGATCACGATCGTTTCTTTCTTCAAACTTTAGCCTTTCCACCACATTGGTAAAGGTTAATCTTTGTCTCATCAGCCCATAACACTGGTCTCTGTACTTCTTGGCAAATTCCAGCCTGGCCTTCTTATTCTTCTTGCTAATTAGTGGTTTATATCTTCTGGTGAAATTTCTGTACTTTTGTTCATGAAGTCTTCTGAGAACAGTAGATTGTGATACCTTCACTCTGGAGGTTGGTGCTGATGTCACTAACAATTGTTTTAGGGTCTTTCTTTACAGAACTTAAATGTTTCTGTCATCATCTTCTGTTTTCCTTGGTATACCTGTTCAACATCTATTACTTAGTACACCAGTGATGACTTTCTTCCTCAGGACAATAAAAATGGTTGTACTGGCTCTGGCCAATATTCATTCAGTGGTTCTGATTGATTTTCCATCTTCTCTCAGTTTCCCAGTTGCTTGTTTTTCACTCACAGGCAGCTCTCTGGTTTTCATGTTGGTTACTCCTCTAACTATAAATGCACAGTCTGCACAGCAAAACCCAAATCTGAGACTGAGTGTAGACATTCAGCTGTTTATTGTTTCCATAATCAGTGTAAGAGGACACACCTGGGCAACAAACACACCTGTCAGTCACATGTTCAATTACTTTAACTCATAAGAAAAATGGGTGGCTTCAGACAAAAGGTGCTATTTTCTGAACTGTGTATCAGATCCAGATGTAAATTAGAGGTGTGCAATACTGCAAGATTTGTTATCTTTCCGATACCAAGTAAATATAGGGCCAGTATTGCCAATACCAATACTTTTTTAATAAATAAGGTGGATGCATTATCAAATTCCTAAATCTGAATGAATTTTCATGATGGAGGTTACTATTTTTGGTGAAAGCACCAAAGCACCCTTAGACACAATTCTGAGGCAAATGTCATGTAGACTGAGATTTTTACCACTGCTTTTAGCCAGTCATTAACATCTGCTTTGTGACCCATTTTCCATTCATCAAACCAGACATTCACTGCACTGCACCACCTTTTCTCAGTCTGTGAATCCTGTCACACACCCTGCAGGTATTTATAGCTAATCATCCTCATGTAGCACCATCTGCAGAAGCCTGAAGTTGCTATCTCCTGAAACTTTTTTTTTTGTCCAGGGAACATGTATATAAAAGAGGAATGAGATAAAGGGGCCATGTCTCTGAATAAACAGGCAGAGAGATGCTTGGATCCACAGATATACACAGGATCCAGTGATACTGGGTCAAATATGTACAGGAGTTTTAGAACATTTATGTTGATTACAGGGTCACAGCGAGAGATGGCGGTGATCTTACAGAACTGTGGTTATGTTTCCCATAAAATTAAACAACTTAGAGGCAGAGCTCCTTATATGGGTTTGATGCAGAATGTCATACAATTTCACAGGACCAGTGTGGTCAGTGTGAAGGTGTGGTCTGGACTCATTGAGCTTATCACAGCACAGGGGTGTGCTGGGGTCAGAGATTAGCTCACTATCAGCCAGCAGTGACCATACTGTTGACTTACACACGCGCACACACACATGCACACAAACTGCCCTCTGCATCCTGACCTTCCTTCAGCTCAGTGTTAGCGCTCCAACAGCACTGCAGCGACTCAGAGCTTTAAACTGGGTTACTAGCATGACATCTTGTCAGGGCTAATGCTGTTGGAGTGTGTGTAATCTCCTGTCCCTGGAGTGTGTGAGTGTATGTGTGTGTGTGTTTGTGGAGAGAAGGAGGAGGCTTTTGAGAAGACTTCAACGACACACAGTGGCCAAACAAGAGTTAGCCAGTCCACTGAGAAATTAAATACGCAAAACCTACAAGACCTCAGAACTCTTATTCTGTAATTTAATATAATACACAAAATCATCTAAATTACAGAACTCTTATTCTGTAACTTATTATATACACAAAATAATTTAAACATCAGAACTCTTATTTTGTAATTAACTAAACACACTAAATCATCTAAACCTCAGAACTCTTATTTTGTAATTAACTAAACACAGTATATCATCTAAACCTCAGAACTCTTATTTTGTAATTAACTAAACACACTTTATCATCTAAACCTCAGAACTCTTATTTTGTAATGAATTAATCACACTAAATCATCTAAACCTCAGAACTCTTATTTTGTAATTAACTAAACACACTAAATAATCTAAACCTCAGAACTCTTATTTTGTAATTAACTAAACACACTAAATAATCTAAACCTCAGAACTCTTATTCTATACACAAAATAATTTAAACCTCAGGACACTCAGTCTATAATTAAAATTGTACACAAAATCCTCTGAATACATTTTATTTTGTAATTGATATCTACACACAAAAACATCTAAACCTCAAAACCCAGTCTCTATATAACTTTAGACTGCTTAAGAACAGAAGAACATCTGTTACACAATGACAACTTTAAATAATTAACTGTTCTACTGTTAAACATCATTAAACATCTGCTTCATCAATAAACAATATAGTGCAGTAATGCTTGTGTAGTGTAATAGTAATACTGTTAAAGCATAGTAATATATTATAATGTAGTGTAATTAATGCAGTATAATGTAATATAGTATGTTGTATAATTATACAGTGTAATGTAGTTTATAGTACATTACAGTATAATTTGGCATAGAACATTATAGTACAAACCCCATGTCCAGAAAAGGTAGGACACTTTCTTTACGTTCTTTAAGAACAGACAAAACATTAAATATCTTGAATTCATATTGTCTGAAATGAAGTCAAAGTACAGGAGGTTCACACTAGAATGTCACGCTAAGATTTAGTTTTGGCTTTGTTTTAGTTATGTACTTCCGTTTTGTTTTTGTTCTGACTTGATTAATAAAGGACCACCTGCTTGCACTTACATCCTGTTTTCAACCTACTGTACTGTAATATACAGGGGTTAGACAATGAAAGTGAAACAGCTGGTTTTAGACCACAATAATTTATTAGTAGGTGTTGGGCCTCCTTTTGCGGCCAATACAGCGTCAGTTCATCTTGGGAATGACATATACAAGTCCTGCACAGTGGTCAGAGGGATTTTAAGCCATTCTTCTTGCAGGATAGTGGTCAGGTCACTACGTGATGCTGGTGGAGGAAACCGTTTCCTGACTCGCTCCTCCAAAACACCCCAAAGTGGCTCAATAACATTTAGACACAAAGACTTGCTGTCTTGGTCACAGATGTGCCAGCAAGACGTGCAGCAACAATTTGTCCTCTTTTGAACTCTGGTATGTCACCATACTGTTGTGTGCATTGTAATATACTATATAACTGTGCTCTTACCTGCTAACTGAACCTTCACACTCTGCTCTTACTGGTGCAATGTGACATTAATGAAGATTGGCCACCAGACTGGTCCAATTTAGCCATGAAACCTCCCTCACTAACATGACAGCTGTTTCACTTTCATTGTCCAACCCCTGTATGTGGACCCATAAAAATGTTATTGTGAGTAAGTTCATTTTAATGGTAGAAGAAATATTCCTCGAAAAATTCAAGTTACTCAAAAAATGATGGAGTCATTTTCTCTGCCTCGAGAAACTGTTTAATTGTAAAGGTCAAAGCTACTTTTAATGTGGCACTATGTGCTTACGTCAACCATGCAAAGGAAGATGATGGAGGAGTTGAACATCAATGTTGCTAACTTTGCAATTTTGTCACTATATTTAGTGAGTTTTCAGACCCCTCTAGACTTTTTTTTTTCAAAAAAGCAATAAGCAAAAATATGTTTCTTCTGATTACTCAATTAATCAAAGGAATTTTCAGAAGAACAGTCAATTATTAAAATATTCGATGGCTGCACCCCTAGTGATGGTATAACAGAGGTGCAGACATAGATGTCTGATGGTCCTGCAGATCTCTGTACTGTAGGAGAACAGAGAGAGTTCAGTGGGGAGGAGGACGCTGTGAACTGATTTTGATTTCTATTTCACAGAGATTTGAATATTTTTGCAAAAGCACAAAGGCCCTCTGCTGTCTCGCCTAATCAGGCCCTGAGAGGCTAAATATAGATCAGTTACAGAGTGAATCTGCAGGGAATGAAACAGGTCCTGATGTTATGTAAGAAAATCTCAACTAAAACAGCAGCAAGTGTAGAGATTCCCTCACAGACACACACACAGATACACACCTACACACACACACACACACACGCACACAGATACACACACACGCGTGTGCACGCACACACACACACACACACACACACACACACACACACACACACACACACACACACACACGCCAACTCTTACCTGTTTGACAAAAGCAGGAAGAGACTCAATTCTTTTGAGTACAGAACATCTTTGGCCCTCTACTGGATGATATCAAAGACCACATCAGTGTCTGAGAAGATGTGGTCATATGTGTACAACATGAACACAGACAGAATTCTCCAGTTTCATTACAAAACCTTTTGCACAATCCAATGTGTCATCGTCCACTGTCTGATCTGCAGCAATGTAATAAAGTCTGCAGGAGGCCATTATAGTTGTTTGCCACAGTGATCACTGTCTATGATATGTAATTCCATTAAGCAGGAGCATTTTTTGGGCAACCTTGAACAGCCTGCAGACTGAAGAAAAGATGTCCTCTTTGTGGATTTGGAGAAAAATGTGGCAAACCCAGAGAGTGATTAAATATTCTGCACTCAAACAAGCATTTAGCTTCCTTTGAAAGTCTGTGTGCACAAACACTGCACTGTCACAACTGCCTTCACTTTGGCTGGCAGACCATTGAGGGCTGAAGTCATGACAGCAGCCCCATCGTTTGTTTGTGCCACAAGTTTATCCCTAAAAGTGTTGACCTGCATGTTTTCATTAAACACTTCAAAAACGGACTGAGCATCTCGCCCCTCAGAATCAAAAACAATACAGCGCTGCTGAATTTTACCTGCCCTATCAACATAGCGAACAGTGACAGAAAGTTGGACACGGCAAGCAATATCAGTTGTTTCATCCACCTGCCATCCAAAAAAGGGAGGAGCCTGAATGTCATCTCTGATCTCATCAGAAACATTGGCTGCAAGAGCAGAGATCAAGTCAATTTGGATCGAATGAGACGTAACAGAAAGCAAAACTTCCTGTAATTCCCCTTGTTGTATGATTCACTACTCTAAATCATGCCTCCTAAATGATGGCTTCTGCTGGCCAAGCAGGAAGATCCCATGAATAAGGTGGTTTAGGAAGGCCCTGTTTTCTTTGACCGTTTCATTATGTTTTGCCACTTGAATGGAAGCACCTTCATTAATCACATGTTCAACCCTGACCCTGTCCAGGCAGCTTAACCTTGCACATGCACTCACATGTTCATACCTTTTATACGGCCGGTCAAAGCCAAACAGATCCCCAAAACTCAATTTTGACCAGACAAGACATCCTTGAGATGGTTTCTGAGAAAGTTTTTCCTTGCCACTGTCGCCGTTGGGTTGCTCACCGGGGATTAGGGATTAATGATTTGATGTCTGTTATTACTAACCCTGTAAAGCTGCTTTGTGACATCAGTTCTAAAACGCGCTTTATAAATAAATTTGATTGATTGATTGATTGATTTCATGAAGACAACAGTACATTTTCTTTGTCACAGCACTTCCAGTCAGCCAGCTAACTTTGTCATACCAGGAGAGCTGAAAAGCCCTGTTACTTTCCTTGCTTTCTGCACAAAATCAACACCAAAATCATATTAAAAAAACTATTTCTTTAAATCTATGGCATTGACGCTATCTATCAAATCTATGTCTGAGAAGTTAACAAAATCCATTTGAGATGAGTAGCTGATTCTGAATGAACTCATCTTTGAGATGAACGTGTTCTAACACATTTGTGGTTAGGGGTGTCCAGATCCGATATTGATATAGGATACAGGTCCGATAACAGCCATAAAAACATTATCGGATTTTATCGGCCAGCATAAAAAATCTCCGATAAAAGCGCTCCGATATAAGGAGTCAAATCCAGTAGTCTGCTTACTACACTCCAGCGTTTATATCCAGCCGCGAATGGATCCAGCATGCAGACCCCACGTGATCACAACAACAGGGGGCTAACGTGAAAGTAGCCAAAAAGAGCAGCGATGTCGGCAGGGTTCTAAATTAACACCCGCCAACCCGCCAAATGCGGGTAAAAAATAATTTTGGCGGGTGTTAATAAAAACTTACTAGCCAATTTGGCCAGTGATGCAAGAGGCATTACATGCATGATACATAAGGCTCCGTTCTCGGTCATTCATCCCCTGGCAGTACTTCCTACATTTCAATGAACACTATATGCCTAAATGCTACGTCTGGGGTGCACCGGTCGATCGCAAAGGTAGTGTAGGTAGATCGCATGGCATTAAAAAAATAGACGTCAGCCTATCATCCATCCTCGCCACCCAACCTACGGCCTACACAGTGCTATCCGGCCCCGGCATGTTAACAAAGGGAAGAGTATCTATCCTAACGTTAGGGCGTCTCTCAATCTTTCTTCAATGAATTTTTTGCGGTATTCTAATATTCATGTCACTCATGTCCACCAGGATTATTGACAACCAGCTCTGTTTACGGAGTTGCGTTCAGGGTTGCCAGATCCCCCAAATCCTAGAGCCAGAAAACTGCCATACACAAGCTGATACTATCTAAATAAAATCTATCTATCTATTGATAAAATCTAAAGCACCCAATCACAAAAGCACAAAAAAATAAATCATTATATTGTTCATTTTATTTTCTATTTAGTGCAAAAATCCCTGAATCCCCCCTCGGAAGGTTTACAAATGCATTTTCACAAACCTGGCAACCCTGGTTGCGATCGTCTTTTAACAAGAGTATAATACTTTTATTACATATTTATATTTATATATTACAAGAAAAATATTATTCTTGTGTGTTGTATGTCAAATTAACTATGATATGATTATTATTCTTAAGAATTATAGACGACCAGCTCTGTTTACGGAGTTGCGATTAGGGTTGCCTGATCCCCAAAAACCTCCAGCAAAAACCAAATGTGTGACAGAAAACTGCCATAAACAAGCACCTTTTCTGCATTTTTGGCAGTTTTCCTTTCAGCATCTGGATTTGTAAACCAGTGTTTTTTCAAGTTGGCTAGTAGTCCGTGATCTCCTGTCACTGTAAGTTCTTAACATGTATGTTTGTTCTGCCTGTGTAAGAAACCTAAAACTGAGCATTTCCATACGGAGTGGAGGAGGACTTTTTTACTGCCATTTTTGAAGTGTGTTTGCCTTGACTGCATTATTTGGCGTCAGCCTTTTCACACATGAAGATCATTAAGTCGAAGTATGGTTCCACTATGACTGATGATCATTTGGAGGTTTGCTTGAGGCTGACTATCAGCAACTACGGTCCAGACTCTGCATCCCTGACTGATTCCATTCAGTGCAAGTCATCAGAGTAAAGTAGGCTAATGACAAAACATGTACAC
>BRDA01071950.1:0-10274 GCA_036984385.1 Crenuchus spilurus | reverse complement strand
AGGGTAGAATTTACGTATAAATAAACCAACACATTTTATGATGTAGCCCGAAATTGAGCTTCCCCTCCTTGAAAGACCAGCATCCGCCACTGCTCTGTAGACATACATTGTGTGAGCTTGAATGATCTGCCTGCATTCCAGATTTGTCTCCTATTGAATATGTGTAGAGCATCATGAAGAGAAGAATCAGACAACAGTGACCACAGATTGTTGAGTAGCTCAAGTCTTATATACAACAAAAATGAGCAAAAATTCCACTTCTAAATCTGCAACAATTAGTATCTTCAATTTTCAAATAATTAAAATGTCCAATAAAAAAGGTTTTGTGACCCAGTGGTTAACATACCTCTGTCCCAACTTATATACTTATAACTTATAATTTGTGACCCCGCCAGGGAAAATCAGGCCAAAGTCTTTTTTTTTTTTGTTTCAAAATGTGTTTTTTTCAAAACAACTTTTTTGTGAATTTAAGTTTTGTTTTTGATCAAAATATGTACTCTGATAGATATCTGAGACTATTATCTTTTGTTTACAGCAATAATACTGAGTGGCTAAGTTTTGTTGCTAATGTGAGTGACATGATATTGACACGATACCTCAATAAGTTGCCCAGTGACTTTGGCCTGGTTTTCCCTGGTTATACCACAATTTATAAATTTGTTAATATTTAATAGAATTAAGCTTGCCATTGGAACAACTAAAATATTTTCCTTGTCCTTTTATTTGAATTTACAAATGACAAATTAAAGTTTTTATTGCATTTTAGACAGTGTCCCAAAGTTTCTGGAAATTGAGTTGTGTATATGAGCAAAGAAAACAGACAATTACTAGAAAAAAGTTAAAAGATATGACATTATTAATAGGTTCGACTTTTGTATTGCAGATTATTTTTTATTTAATAAATTAATTTATTTTAAAACAAGACCAAAACAAACAATAATTTTGAAATGACAGAAGCATAAAGCATCTGATCTTATCTTGTACTTAAAAAGTCAATAAAAAAGAACACTGTAAATAAAACAATATAATATTCAGTAACACTAGAGTTTAGCCGAGTATAAAAAAATGAAATGATATAAATATAATAAATGTTATTAAAAAAAAAGTTGTAATTCAGTCGTTTCACATTTAATCACAACTGTAAAAGCAACCATTCATCCATCAAGGAACCTTTAACCAAAAAGTGACTCAAAGCTCAGTCACCACCATGGCATGGAGACAGCTGTTATGTTTTGACAGAGCTGTGGTCTCATGACTCCTGCTGTTGTCCGTGACTTGACTAATAATGGTCTTATGTGAGCTTTTTAATGGCCTCGATCCATTCCATCTTCTCCTGCCTTGTGGGTGCCTGAATGAAGTAATGTCTGTCTGTCTTTGTGATGATCTTAAACAGGTTCCCCTGGACTTTACCTTTAACACCTACACATGAGCAGAACAGTAGTGTTATCATTCACCTGTAAACACTCAGCAGTGTTTATCTGCACTTACTCTGCTACCAAGACAACCACACAAGTGTTGAGAGTTCAGACATGCTGTTATGGTAAATATTTGACACGTCTAATACGATCAGATTTTACTCTTTATCATTAACTCTAGGAAACAATTAGTCACTTTTGGAACAACACCTTGTATCTTTAGTATGAGGGGAAAAAAGGAAAAACCCTTTAAATGTACAGTGAAACATCAAAACCAATTTTGTGAAAAGTTCACTGTTCATCATTTACATGAAAAGGTAAACTGTCATTTTATATTCATTACATATAAAATAACATTTAAAGGCTTTTTTTGTTTTACTGTTCATCAGTTTGGCTCATGAAATTCAGAAATCCAGAATCTCAGATTATTACATTATTTTATTTCTACTCAAACAGTATCAAAATTAAAACCAAAAAGGAAATAATTTTTTTAAAAATTGTGAAATGCCACTTTATGTGTGATGAATATGAAAAATATAGCAGTTTTATTTATTTGTTAATGAACAAAATGATATTATGCTATTCTAGTGTTTCAAGATGCAATAGTTAATGTAAAAAGATTTTATTAAGTACGTCTGGACAATTTCAAATGGTCATTCATTTTAAAGCCTGGCTGTAATTTTCACATTAAATAAAAAGAACAAATACAAGGTTTAGTTCAGACACTGACAGGTCATTGATTTAGAATTATTTAAAGAGAGACTCTCTGATAGAGAATAACTGTATTGACTGTAAATATTAACCAACACAGTATTCCTGCCTAACTGAGGTGTTTCCATGTTCTTCTTTATGAAGGTATGTAAATGCTACTGAGCTACAATTAACCCAACACTTAACCTCAGAAACCTCAACCTTTTACTTAAACATTGTTTTCCTCATGTGGACCAAAATGTTTTCATCCTCCTGAGAATATTTCAACCCCACAAAAGGACTAAACACACACACACACACACACACACACCTGAGGGAATGCCATTGTCGTCCAGGGAGGAAACCAGACAGCCACGTAAAGAGAAGCCACCAACTGGAGCGATATCATCCTGAGGAGTAAGGTCATCACAGGAAGCAGACACGTCAGTACACAAACAAAAAGAGCAGCAGTGACACTGCTAATGGTTATTATTAACTAAAATTATGATAATTTTGGATGTGGTAACTAAAAATCAACTATGGGAGATATTTTACCCCCTGCAATAAGCCTCTACAATGAAACTACTGATCTCCTGCTGTCTGAACTGTGCTGAACCACATCTTATCACAACAAACAGTACACACTGTACTCCTCAGTACACACACTGCAGTGTATCAATGTGCTGAATATGACACATAACTACACATTTCAGACTGTAAATACTGCTAAGACTGTAATATTTACTGAATTAAAATCCTATCAATTAGTGCAGCATCCACAATCATGTAAAGGTCACAGGTCTGTCTTATTTAAATATGTTAATAAATACAGTGCCACATCAATATATAGCTCAGAAAACTAAGAATCTCAAATTACAGAAATATTTCATTTGGCATTTGAGTGAATTATTCAAATTATTCATGTAATAAATATAAAATATATACAGTATCACATTTAATTAAATTATGAACACTAATTTTGGAGATAACTGTCTGTCTGTCTGACACTTAACCAGGGTGTCTAAACATTTGCATATGACTGTATCAGCAGCAGCGATCTTGAGGACAAAGTCAGTCTGTGCTATTGTTTACATTTTTGTCTCTATGATCATTGTGTGTTGAGAAGAAATATTTGGTCTTTCTCACTTTGCTGGGGTCGTAGTAGTGCAAGAAGCCAGGATCTGATCTCAGCACAAACAGCCGCACCTTCCAGTTCTTAACCTTGTGCCCCTGAGACACACATACACACTTTATTACATACACACACTCTAAAAGGCTTTACTCATACTAAATACTGCAAACCAAATGTCATTCAAATCAAGTCAGGGTCTGATGTATACAGACCACCTCATTAGTGATGTTCGTTATAGGTAAGAAATCATAAATTGGGGTTCTCACCTGTTTGAGCAGGTAGCCTCTCTTTTGAACCCTTCCACTCAGCTCCACCGCAGACACAGACTTCTCTGTCTTTAAACTCCCTCTCTTTTTAAAGCTCTCAGCCTGTCAGCACAGAGAGAGAGAGAGAGAGAGAGAGAGAGAGAGAGACAGAGACAGAGAGATAGAGAGAACGAGAGAGAGAGAGAGAGAGAAAGAAAGAGAGAGAGAGAGAGAAAGAGAGAGAGAGAAAGAAAGAGAGAGAGAGAAAGAAAGAGAGAGAGAGATAGACAGAGAGAGAGAGAGAGAGAACGAGAGAGAGAGAGAGAACGAGAGACAGAGAGAGAACGAGAACGAGAGACAGAGAGAGAGAACGAGAGACAGAGAGAGAGAACGAGAGACAGAGAGACAACGAGAGAGAGACAGAGAGACAACGAGAGAGAGACAGAGAGACAACGAGAGAGAGACAGAGAGACAGAGAGAGAGACAGAGAGAGAGATACACAGAGAGAGAGAGAGACACAGAGAGAGAGAGAGACACAGAGAGAGAGAGACACAGAGAGAGAGAGAGAGAGAACGAGAGACAGAGAGAGAACGAGAGACAGAGAGAGAGAACGAGAGAGAGAGAGAGAACGAGAGACAGAGAGAGAGAACGAGAGACAGAGAGAGAGAACGAGAGACAGAGAGACACAGAGAGAGAGACAGAGAGACAACGAGAGAGACACAGAGAGAGAGACAGAGAGAGAGAGACACAGAGAGAGAGAGACACAGAGAGAGAGAGACACAGAGAGAGAGAGACACAGAGAGAGAGAGAGAAAGAAAGAGAGAGAGTGTGTAAGTCCTACATTCTCTTAATATTGTGAATAGAAGATAATGTAACAGAAGACAACGTAAAGAAAATGAGACAAGAAAAGACGAGAAGTGACTGAGCTGATCAATAAGAGAAGATGAAGCAGAAGGGACAGAGGAGAAGACGTACAAAGCTGTAGAGAGCAGTGGAGTCATCCAGGAACTGGTCTCCCAGAGCAGCACTGCGTATGGCTTCCACACTCTTTACACCAACAGCTCTCAGACAGCCTTCATCCAGCAGGGCAGACGCCAGAGTCACAGCCTCTACACGTGTCAAAGCCAGCTGCATAAACACCAACCAGTCCACCACAGCCGAGCCTACACACAAACAACAAAAACTTTATTTAAAAAACTGTTACTGCGCTCAGTATGTCTGATCTGACATGCTGTTCAGTATGACCTGCTCAGCGTATTGTACTGTAAACACTGACCTGAGAAGCAGTTGATGTAGGTGCTGCCCTGCTCCACATGACTGTTCATTTTAATGCCACTGTGAACATCATACATGGAATCCACCACCTGACTGATACAGAGAGGCAGAGGTTTAAGTACAGAACACAGACAAGCACATAAAAACTCCAGATACTGTACAATTACCACCAGTAGCTCTGTTATCATGACCAATTCATCTTACACCTGATTTGACAGTGATGGTCAGATATTTGGGTGATTGACACTGACATGGTGGTGTTTGTGGTGCTGACACAGCTGTGTCAGTGTCATAACAAGACTAAGAGTGGGCCACCGCCCAAAAATGTCTAGACAAGAGCAGCTTTTTGGTCCGAAACTGAGCAGTTATGAGGAGCTAGATGACGATGAGGATGTACACAAACCCTGCATCATCAGATGAGCTACATTCAAGAACTGTACACCACCAAGGTGGAGCTACAACGTCAGAGTTTATCATAAAGTGGCATCTGTGTGCTGATGCAATGCACCAAATTAGCAAATTACAAATGATAACATTATGTTTTGTTAAAGGTTTTGCAGGAAAATGAAAATGAAAGACAGATAACAGCTCAGGTAACACTGTAAGTGTGGGGCCATGGACTCTGTACCTGAGGTTGACGTTCTGAAGCTGCAGTGATTTTGAGCCTTTGCGTACAGGTGCAGGAGGAGTGTTAATGTCACTCGTGTGGAAGTTCTGTACTGCCGCCATGATCTCTGTAGCCCACTCGTCCCGCTCCTCCCTCGAACAAGCCTCCAGAAAATACTCCTCTGAAGTGCTGGTCTTCAGCCTCAGGACCAGCTGGTGGATAAACAGGCAGAACTGTTATTGTAACAATGACCTCACAAACACCCTTCCTGTCTGTCTGACTGAGGCTTACCTGTATCTCTCTGTCTCTCCCTCCCTCTCCCTCCCTCACTCACACACACACACACACACTCTCTCTCTCTCTCTCTATCTCTCTCCCACTCTCTCACTCACTCTATCTATCTCGCTCTCTCGCTCTGTGTCTCTCTCTCTCTCTCTCTCTGTGTGCGTGTGTGTGTGTGTGTGTCTCTCTCTCTCTCTCTCTCTCTCTCTCTCTCTGTGTGTTTCTCTCTCTCTAACTGCTACAAACACGCCACAGCAAGTTCTAATCCCACAGACACATCTTACTATTAGACTTATAATCTTGTGTTCCTGACCAGCCTGAGCATGAAAATCAGGAGACATTAAGTACTATCATGTTCTCTGAATGTGGTAGTTTAATATGCTGCAGTTGCACATCAGAGAACAAAATAAAAAATGACACAGCCTGTAAGACACAGGCTTTATAAGTGCAACCCAAACCACTCTGATTAAAATGATAATGAAGTGCTGACATTCCTGGTGAACCAAAGTCTTGTTTGCTGAACAGTGGGTGATAACATATTTTCAGACATAATTTATAAACTGACTGGCATGTATGTGGGCCACCTTCAGTTGAGAAGACAGTATAATATTCCAATGAGCTGAGTGAACAGCGGTCTCGACCCTGAATAGACCAAGAATTTTAGCTTAGATGATGACTATACACACAGTGTAATATTAATGAAGAAATGCTCTGTGTCTGACAACTGAATCAGATGATGAACAGGGAATTCACCAAACTGCCCTACAGGACACCAGTCCTCCAGAACTGAAGGTCCTTGGCATAGGCTATACAGCGCACAATCACCTGTAAGGCCTCTGGGCATCTCAGTCATTGCAGTTTTCCTGTAGCACTGATGTTGTACCTGAAGTTTGATATTTTGGAAATATTGATGTTGCTGTTCACATCAAATGTATTACTATATCACACTATGCATAGCATATATCAGGGGCCTCCAGCCTTATCTACGAAGGCCTGCTGTGGTCTTTCTAATGAAGCAGGATCACAAAATCAACTATTTGGAAATGGAGATCAAATAATTAAGCAACTAAACTCAATCAGATGTGCTTCAGCTTGTTTGGAATGAAAACATGAGGTCATATCAGCCCTTTACAGATGTGACTGTACACCTCAGTATACATACTATACTAATTTTGCCATTTTAATTAGTACAGTGGTAACCCTACTTACGAGCATCCCTACTAACGAGTATTCCAGGTAACGAGTCGAGATCTCGAAATATTTTTGTTCCAGGTAACGAGTAAAATTCCAGCTAACGAGTAGCGTAAATTTCTTCAAGTATGTGAAACCACTAGGGGCGCTGTGGTCGTAGCATCCCCTAGATGCTAGCGTATAAGAAGAGGTCAGTCAATACCTTTGACTGCTGTCCAGTGAAAGTGAAAGTGCTAGTGAAAGTGACACAAAGACAGCAAAAGGTAGTGAACAAGACAGTTAGATACATTTTACTTTTACTTTTCATATGATAAGTGTAACCATGCCATACACGTACGCCCGTCCTCCTGTCCTCCTTAGCCACCAGCCTACACGAGCACCGTCGTCGTCTCGTTTATGTTTTTAAAAAACCCATATAAACACATTATTTAGCATATTAAAGTATACTGTATATTGGCCGGCTGACACGGATTAATCAGTTTTACATGTATTCTTATGGGAAAATGCATCCAGCTAACGAGCAAACCAGCTAACGAGCTCGGCTCCTGCACAGATTAAACTCGTAAGTAGGGTTACCACTGTATAGCAATTAGTAAGACAGTTGTGTCCACCTCCAGTTCTGAAGGGTTCAGCCTATTTGATTATAGATAGTGGCTGAGTGGGCTTAGCTTAGACACTTTTGAAAGTTATCCACAGGTAACAAGAGGTAAGTACCACTTCAGCATCCTTCTCACATGAGAAGCAGAGCTTGAATGTGTTTGTGAAGATGTGGAGATAACTGGCCTCATAGGATCATGATTCATTCCTGCAGACACTACCATAATGCCATAACATACATCAAGAACAAGTTACTTGAGCTTGTGTTGCAACTATAGGTAGATTAATAAAGTGATGTATCACAGGAAGTGAAGTAACCCTGCTGTTCACTCCTAATACAGTCAGATGTTCACTCTATACTGTTGCACTGGTACAGTGTATGTTATAATGGAGAGTAAGACTATAGCTTCTCCTCACCGGTCTGTTCTCGTACTCCAGGTAAGGGCAGGTAATCTCACATCTCGTTAAAGGAATTGTCCCCCGATGGCAGGAGTCTCGCTTGCCCCCTTCATATCTGAAATAAAGGAGCTTGTCTGCTTTAAGGACGAACCACCGGACCTTCCAGTTGTGAACTATGTGACCCTGAGAAGAACAAACACACATTTTAAAATGAGAGCATTTATCCAGTTAATGATCATTTGTCTGCTAAAGCCCTACAATACCCTACAAATCCACAATCTCAAATTATTAGAATATTTCTTATATAAACAGAATCATCATAACAAAAAAGAAATATACACAAAATAAAGTGTCATTCTTGAATTAAATCCAACACAAAAATGAACTAATATTTGGAGATGCACTGGTACAGTTCTCACAATGACAGCATCTTACCCTCTTCACCAAAAATCCTTCTTTAAGAATGGAGAGGTCCTGTGCGTCTGTGTCCATGGTTAATGTGATCCTGGGAGCTTTTTGTTCTGGTGGTGTTTTATACCTCTGTAAGAATTCCCCTGAGACTACGTCATTACATGCTCCACACCCTCCACACCTTTGAGCCTGAGGGGACAAAAAAGCCAGCACCAACCTGACAGGTAAGCACATAGAGCAGCAGTAAAGTGGTAGGAATGGGACACCGTGCAGCCCAGGCAAGTCCAACACTCATAACGAAGCAAAATAAAGAAAATCAACATGGAAACCAGTGAGCTTGGACTGGGCTGAATCTTTTCAGACAGGATGGGAGCACAGGCTCATGAGTCACTGCCAAAAGAGTTGAGTCACAGGCGGCTGGCGGCAGTGTTGAAATCAGCGAGTCATCAAAGTCACGCTTTTGGGATGAATCCTCAAAAGAAGTGAAGATCATCTGCTGAAGCTGCTATAGTTTTGGACAGGTATAGATCAGCCACTTCATTAAAACCACCTCCTTGTTTTTATACTCATTGTCCACAGCTGCAGTTTGAGCTATTTACAGACTGTAGTCCGTCAGTTTCTCTGTGTACTTTGTCAGCCTCCTTTCACACTGTTCTTCAATGGTCAGGACCCCCACAGAGCAGGTGTTTTTTGGGTGGTGGCTCATTCTCATCAGCACTGCAGTGACACTGATGTGGTGGTGGTGAGTTAGTATGAGTTGTGCTGGTACAGGTATATCTGATGGCACAGAGTTGCTGGAGTTTTAAACACTGTGTCCACTCACTCACACAGTTTGAGGTGTTTAAAATCTCCAGCAGTCTGATTCACTTATCAGCACAACTGACCAAATGTCCTGACCACTGAAGAAGTACTGTACATACACACAGAGAGAGAGAGAGAGAGAGAGAGAGAGAGAGAGAGAGAGAGAGAGAGGAGAGAGAGTGTGTGTGTGTGTGTGTGTGTGTGTGAACTGAACAGGAATGAACAGGAAAACATTAGTGGGTTCAGACTGACCTACATTTACACCACTAGAGGGCAACAGAGCTTAGCTGTAAGAGGTCAAAAGACACATCTGTAAATAGTGGGCTGGAGAGCCAGTATCCACAGTCCAGTACTTCAGTGATTTTAATAGAAATAACAGTACCAACTCATCAGTCCATGGATGGATAGATGGATTTATGGATGGGTCAGTTTGAGTAACTGTGGTTGAGCTTCTGATGGTTGTTGAACTGTATTTTATGCTGTATTTATAATTTTTCAGTCTAAAATGAAATAATAAACAGAACACAAGGAAATTAAAAACAAAGGAGCAACTCTGGACTGCTGGGGGAAATTAAATCCTGAAAATCAGATCAAATAAAATATTGGAGTAACACAAATGTACCAAATTTCAATTAAGTGTATGTAACAGACCACACACCTGATGGAACAATTTAATTAGCTGCTGTTCATCTCTGAATCTGTGATACTGTAATACACCTCATATATGTACTATAACTACACCTGTGTCTCAAAACCTGAGTCTCTCACACGCGCACACACCCACACCCATATACACACACACACACACCCACACACCCACACCCACACACCCACACCCACACACCCACACCCACACAAACAAACACACACCCACCCACACACACATACACACACACAAACAAACAAACACACAAACAAACAAACACATACACACACCCACGCAAACACACACCCACGCACACACACACCCACGCAAACACACACACCCACGCAAACTCATATACACACACCCACACACACCCACACCCACACCCACACACAAACACAGACACACACAAACACACCCACACAAACACATATACACACACAAACACACACAAACAAACACACACCCATATACACACACACAAACCCACACATACACATATACACACAAACACACACCCATATACACACAAACCCACACAAACACATATACACCCACACAAACAAACACACACCCACACAAA